>OU892290.1:14869855-15039274 GCA_917834065.1 Ceutorhynchus assimilis
AAAAAAAAAAAAAAAAAAATAAAAAAAAAAAAAAAAAATTTTCCTAAGTTCGACGGCTTGTAAGGAATTTTCCTTTTGAGGGATGATAAAGCATCCCTTGAGCAAGCATTCCTCCAAATTTGAACGTGAAACACCATCTAGGAGTCTAAAGAAAAAATAAGAAAATATGAAATTTTCATTATTTTTCCATATAAGCGCTGATTTTCCTAAGTTCGACGGCTTGTAAGGAATTTTCCTTTTGAGGGATGATAAAGCATCCCTTGAGCAAGCATCCCTCCAAATTTGAACGTGAAACACCATCTAGGAGTCTAAAGAAAAAATAAGAAAATATGAAATTTTCATTATTTTTCCATATAAGCGCTGATTTTCCTAAGTTCGACGGCTTGTAAGGAATTTTCCTTTTGAGGGATGATAAAGCATCCCTTGCAAGCATCCCTCCAAATTTGAACGTGAAACACCATCTAGGAGTCTGAAGAAAAAATAGGAAAATATGAAATTTTCATTATTTTTCCATATAAGCGCTGATTTTTCTAAGTTCGACGGCTTGTAAGGAATTTTCCTTTTGAGGGATGATAAAGCATCCCTTGAGCAAGCATCCCTCCAAATTTGAACGTGAAACACCATCTAGGAGTCTAAAGAAAAAATAAGAAAATATGAAATTTTCATTATTTTTCCATATAAGCGCTGATTTTTCTAAGTTCGACGGCTTGTAAGGAATTTTCCTTTTGAGGGATGATAAAGCATCCCTTGAGCAAGCATCCCTCCAAATTTGAACGTGAAACATCATCTAGGAGTCTAAAGAAAAAATAAGAAAATATGAAATTTTCATTATTTTTCCATATAAGCGCTGATTTTCCTAAGTTCGACGGCTTGTAAGGAATTTTCCTTTTGAGGGATGATAAAGCATCCCTTGAGCAAGCATTCCTCCAAATTTGAACGTGAAACACCATCTAGGAGTCTGAAGAAAAAATAGGAAAATATGAAATTTTCATTATTTTTCCATATAAGCGCTGATTTTTCTAAGTTCGACGGCTTGTAAGGAATTTTCCTTTTGAGGGATGATAAAGCATCCCTTGAGCAAGCATCCCTCCAAATTTGAACGTGAAACACCATCTAGGAGTCTAAAGAAAAAATAAGAAAATATGAAATTTTCATTATTTTTCCATATAAGCGCTGATTTTTCTAAGTTCGACGGCTTGTAAGGAATTTTCCTTTTGAGGGATGATAAAGCATCCCTTGAGCAAGCATCCCTCCAAATTTGAACGTGAAACATCATCTAGGAGTCTAAAGAAAAAATAAGAAAATATGAAATTTTCATTATTTTTCCATATAAGCGCTGATTTTCCTAAGTTCGACGGCTTGTAAGGAATTTTCCTTTTGAGGGATGATAAAGCATCCCTTGAGCAAGCATCCCTCCAAATTTGAACGTGAAACACCATCTAGGAGTCTGAAGAAAAAATAGGAAAATATGAAATTTTCATTATTTTTCCATATAAGCGCTGATTTTCCTAAGTTCGACGGCTTGTAAGGAATTTTCCTTTTGAGGGATGATAAAGCATCCCTTGAGCAAGCATCCCTCCAAATTTGAACGTGAAACATCATCTAGGAGTCTAAAGAAAAAATAAGAAAATATGAAATTTTCATTATTTTTCCATATAAGCGCTGATTTTCCTAAGTTCGACGGCTTGTAAGGAATTTTCCTTTTGAGGGATGATAAAGCATCCCTTGAGCAAGCATCCCTCCAAATTTGAACGTGAAACACCATCTAGGAGTCTAAAGAAAAAATAAGAAAATATGAAATTTTCATTATTTTTCCATATAAGCGCTGATTTTTCTAAGTTCGACGGCTTGTAAGGAATTTTCCTTTTGAGGGATGATAAAGCATCCCTTGAGCAAGCATCCCTCCAAATTTGAACGTGAAACATCATCTAGGAGTCTAAAGAAAAAATAAGAAAATATGAAATTTTCATTATTTTTCCATATAAGCGCTGATTTTCCTAAGTTCGACGGCTTGTAAGGAATTTTCCTTTTGAGGGATGATAAAGCATCCCTTGAGCAAGCATCCCTCCAAATTTGAACGTGAAACACCATCTAGGAGTCTAAAGAAAAAATAAGAAAATATGAAATTTTCATTATTTTTCCATATAAGCGCTGATTTTCCTAAGTTCGACGGCTTGTAAGGAATTTTCCTTTTGAGGATGATAAAGCATCCCTTGAGCAAGCATCCCTCCAAATTTGAACGTGAAACACCATCTAGGAGTCTGAAGAAAAAATAGGAAAATATGAAATTTTCATTATTTTTCCATATAAGCGCTGATTTTTCTAAGTTCGACGGCTTGTAAGGAATTTTCCTTTTGAGGGATGATAAAGCATCCCTTGAGCAAGCATCCCTCCAAGTTTGAACGTGAAACACCATCTAGGAGTCTGAAGAAAAAATAGGAAAATATGAAATTTTCATTATTTTTCCATATAAGCGCTGATTTTTCTAAGTTCGACGGCTTGTAAGGAATTTTCCTTTTGAGGGATGATAAAGCATCCCTTGAGCAAGCATCCCTCCAAATTTGAACGTGAAACACCATCTAGGAGTCTAAAGAAAAAATAAGAAAATATGAAATTTTCATTATTTTTCCATATAAGCGCTGATTTTCCTAAGTTCGACGGCTTGTAAGGAATTTTCCTTTTGAGGGATGATAAAGCATCCCTTGAGCAAGCATCCCTCCAAATTTGAACGTGAAACACCATCTAGGAGTCTGAAGAAAAAATAGGAAAATATGAAATTTTCATTATTTTTCCATATAAGCGCTGATTTTCCTAAGTTCGACGGCTTGTAAGGAATTTTCCTTTTGAGGGATGATAAAGCATCCCTTGAGCAAGCATCCCTCCAAATTTGAACGTGAAACACCATCTAGGAGTCTGAAGAAAAGATAGGAAAATATGAAATTTTCATTATTTTTCCATATAAGCGCTGATTTTCCTAAGTTCGACGGCTTGTAAGGAATTTTCCTTTTGAGGGATGATAAAGCATCCCTTGAGCAAGCATCCCTCCAAATTTGAACGTGAAACACCATCTAGGAGTCTAAAGAAAAAATAAGAAAATATGAAATTTTCATTATTTTTCCATATAAGCGCTGATTTTCCTAAGTTCGACGGCTTGTAAGGAATTTTCCTTTTGAGGGATGATAAAGCATCCCTTGAGCAAGCATTCCTCCAAATTTGAACGTGAAACACCATCTAGGAGTCTGAAGAAAAGATAGGAAAATATGAAATTTTCATTATTTTTCCATATAAGCGCTGATTTTCCTAAGTTCGACGGCTTGTAAGGAATTTTCCTTTTGAGGGATGATAAAGCATCCCTTGAGCAAGCATCCCTCCAAATTTGAACGTGAAACGCCATCTAGGAGTCTGAAGAAAAAATAGGAAAATATGAAATTTTCATTATTTTTCCATATAAGCGCTGATTTTCCTAAGTTCGACGGCTTGTAAGGAATTTTCCTTTTGAGGGATGATAAAGCATCCCTTGAGCAAGCATCCCTCCAAATTTGAACGTGAAACACCATCTAGGAGTCTAAAGAAAAAATAAGAAAATATGAAATTTTCATTATTTTTCCATATAAGCGCTGATTTTCCTAAGTTCGACGGCTTGTAAGGAATTTTCCTTTTGAGGGATGATAAAGCATCCCTTGAGCAAGCATCCCTCCAAATTTGAACGTGAAACACCATCTAGGAGTCTAAAGAAAAAATAAGAAAATATGAAATTTTCATTATTTTTCCATATAAGCGCTGATTTTCCTAAGTTCGACGGCTTGTAAGGAATTTTCCTTTTGAGGGATGATAAAGCATCCCTTGAGCAAGCATCCCTCCAAATTTGAACGTGAAACACCATCTAGGAGTCTAAAGAAAAAATAAGAAAATATGAAATTTTCATTATTTTTCCATATAAGCGCTGATTTTCCTAAGTTCGACGGCTTGTAAGGAATTTTCCTTTTGAGGGATGATAAAGCATCCCTTGAGCAAGCATCCCTCCAAATTTGAACGTGAAACACCATCTAGGAGTCTGAAGAAAAAATAGGAAAATATGAAATTTTCATTATTTTTCCATATAAGCGCTGATTTTCCTAAGTTCGACGGCTTGTAAGGAATTTTCCTTTTGAGGGATGATAAAGCATCCCTTGAGCAAGCATCCCTCCAAATTTGAACGTGAAACACCATCTAGGAGTCTAAAGAAAAAATAAGAAAATATGAAATTTTCATTATTTTTCCATATAAGCGCTGATTTTCCTAAGTTCGACGGCTTGTAAGGAATTTTCCTTTTGAGGGATGATAAAGCATCCCTTGAGCAAGCATTCCTCCAAATTTGAACGTGAAACACCATCTAGGAGTCTGAAGAAAAGATAGGAAAATATGAAATTTTCATTATTTTTCCATATAAGCGCTGATTTTCCTAAGTTCGACGGCTTGTAAGGAATTTTCCTTTTGAGGGATGATAAAGCATCCCTTGAGCAAGCATCCCTCCAAATTTGAACGTGAAACGCCATCTAGGAGTCTGAAGAAAAAATAGGAAAATATGAAATTTTCATTATTTTTCCATATAAGCGCTGATTTTCCTAAGTTCGACGGCTTGTAAGGAATTTTCCTTTTGAGGGATGATAAAGCATCCCTTGAGCAAGCATCCCTCCAAATTTGAACGTGAAACACCATCTAGGAGTCTGAAGAAAAAATAGGAAAATATGAAATTTTCATTATTTTTCCATATAAGCGCTGATTTTTCTAAGTTCGACGGCTTGTAAGGAATTTTCCTTTTGAGGGATGATAAAGCATCCCTTGAGCAAGCATCCCTCCAAGTTTGAACGTGAAACACCATTTAGGAGTCTGAAAAAAAAATAGGAAAATATGAAATTTTCATTATTTTTCCATATAAGCGCTGATTTTCCTAAGTTCGACGGCTTGTAAGGAATTTTCCTTTTGAGGGATGATAAAGCATCCCTTGAGCAAGCATCCCTCCAAATTTGAACGTGAAACGCCATCTAGGAGTCTGAAGAAAAAATAGGAAAATATGAAATTTTCATTATTTTTCCATATAAGCGCTGATTTTCCTAAGTTCGACGGCTTGTAAGGAATTTTCCTTTTGAGGGATGATAAAGCATCCCTTGAGCAAGCATCCCTCCAAATTTGAACGTGAAACACCATCTAGGAGTCTGAAGAAAAAATAGGAAAATATGAAATTTTCATTATTTTTCCATATAAGCGCTGATTTTTCTAAGTTCGACGGCTTGTAAGGAATTTTCCTTTTGAGGGATGATAAAGCATCCCTTGAGCAAGCATCCCTCCAAGTTTGAACGTGAAACACCATTTAGGAGTCTGAAAAAAAAATAGGAAAATATGAAATTTTCATTATTTTTCCATATAAGCGCTGATTTTTCTAAGTTCGACGGCTTGTAAGGAATTTTCCTTTTGAGGGATGATAAAGCATCCCTTGAGCAAGCATCCCTCCAAATTTGAACGTGAAACACCATTTTTTTAACTTTTTACTTTGGCGTGCTGGAGCGGCGTGTTAACTTCACACCGGTCCACCCACATTATATGTGTAAAGAGACAGATTTCTGGAAAAAAAGATTAAATTCAAGAATTTTACCTTTTGTATTTTGAAAAATATAATTATTAAAATATTCGATTTTTGATATTATTTGAAATGAACATACCTATCTCTTTTATTTTTGAGCTGTCGAGAAAATATTATTTGGAAAACTCCTGTATTTTTTTAAGTTCCACGTTATTTAAAAATAAAAACTCTAACTTAGAAAACACCCTGTATTCACCCTATATACAGCAAAAAAGCGCGCCAGATTTAATACATTAAAAAAGGAGCTCTTTTTTTTTAAAAAATATCTTTAGAATTAAGATGAACCGGTTGGATCAAACCTTCTCCATCTGGGTATGGAAAATGACAAAGGGCATGGCCCCCTCTACTTTGATGGCATGCCAAAACTCTTTTTCGAGCAATTCAAATCTGGCGCGCTTTTTGAATCACCCTATACTACGATACTGTGTTATTTACGAGCATGCGCGTCGATGCGAATGGAAACCATCGACATAAATGTAGGTATGTGTACATACACATAACACATATACTGTTATACACGCATCTGTATACGTACATATGTACATACAGGGGCATTTCGAAATTTGCCACCATCGTTATCTGCCTAAAGACACAGATTTCTGGAAATCGCCGGAACACGTCAACAAATTAACGTAGGTACCCCCTCAATAAATTTGTTGACGTGTTTTGGCGATTTCTAGGAATCTGTCTCTTTACGCAGATAACGTGAGTGGCAAGTTTTGAAATGAAAGCCCTGTACATATTTACGTATAATATGCATAAGGCTATTTTCGAAATTCTTGAATGTAGGGCTGAGAAAACTAGCTTGTTATTAATCATTTGGAAAAAAGGTCCTCGGCCCCCGGACTATTAGTAACTCCTTTTCAACTGTCTTCAAGACTCTACTTCATTATAAAAATTGAGACTTTTCCCTTGTTCTAACAGGTTTTTTGAATTTATAGTGTTGTAATAATTCTAATTCTACTTTCTAATACTTGCACAAATCAACATAATCTAAGGGAACCTAACCTATTTCAAACCATAAATAATTTTCGGAATAATATGAGTAAATCCTAATAGTCCGAAAATAATATATTGAATGGTAGGCTCGGTGATAGGTAAATTCTTAAATTATTTTGCGGAATAATAACAAAAGAAACTAATAGGCCGATAATCGCAATAGAAACAAAAACACTATCATTCCGATTATCGGACGAGTATCCAGTCCCATTTTTTTATTGAAAAGTACGCTTGGGTGAAGATGAAGATATCTGAGAGGATCAGGAAATTGATCAGGAATAATCAGGATACCTCTATTCTTAAATTGGGCATAGATAATAAATAGTGACTACTTATTTTATGTAGGTTTTTATTGCTGCAATAATATCTAGATTATTTGCAGAAAATTTGTGCCTCATACCATTATTTTCTGTTGATTATTGTTTTTTTCTCAGTTTAATTACATTGATTACATTACATGCATGGAGACTTTATCTTACCTATATAAAAATGGGTATGGAATAGTTAATCACAATTTTGCTTCCTTGAGAAGATTTAAAAACGTCTCTGAGGTAAGGTGAAGTAAAAATCGAGGTAAAAATAGAAATGTGGAATCTTCTTAATTAAAATTTGCTGCTATTTACAGCCCAAGCGCAGCTTATCCAAACTTATACTTATCTCCCATTAAAATTCAAATGAAATATAAAATTTAACGTAAACTAGGTAGGTTTTATCAAAAGTTGGCCTACTTTCAGTCTAAAATAATTAAGAAATTCGTTCAGGTTCAGTTGTCATGCTTCAACTTAGGTATTTTATCATTTATCAGTTTTCTATCCTAACTTTATATCTTTGTGTTTATTGAGAGTTGGGTTTATTTTAATATGATTTTCTCTATATCAAATGCAAAATAAATAATGTTGGATGACGAAATGATGCATTGTACTAGTCACTATCCAAGCCAAATCATTGGC
This sequence comes from Ceutorhynchus assimilis, assembly GCA_917834065.1. Lineage (NCBI taxonomy): Eukaryota > Metazoa > Arthropoda > Insecta > Coleoptera > Curculionidae > Ceutorhynchus > Ceutorhynchus assimilis. Next base: position 14,877,425 of record OU892290.1, read on the forward strand.
CTCCTCTCAAAACAATAAAATTCCAGAGAAAATTAAAAAACATCCCTAATTTTCCATAGGTTTGATCTTGGGCTTAATGTACCGCTTTATTATTATGGTCAAATCATATGGGCCACCCTGTAGGTACATACATACTTAACACATTGTCCTCGACATTGTCTATAAATAAGTGAGATCATTTTGCCACCAATAATCTCAAATACCTAGTTGCATGATGCCATTTTTTGTTATGTCATCGCCTGATGCAGATTGCAGATTAATGTTTTAAAATCTTGTAGAATTTTTTCTATTTCCATAATATTTGTTGGGTTTAGAAAGATGGTATCTAGAACTTTTTCATCTTTCAAATGAGTTTTGTCTACATGAAATATATCTTTTATTAAATACGTTGGTCTCGAAGTTGATACACCTAAATATACACAAAAATACAATTTAAGAAAAAATACTATGTACAAAATACCTCACGAAGATGGCAGCACATTACTCTGGTCCACCCAATCACAACAAGATGGTAAATGCCTCGGTAAATGCAATATTATATTAATTAATCTTTAGCCTAAATCGAGGGGTCAACCCGAGGGTCAACCACTCTGTAAAAATGTGTACACATATTGCGAAAATGTTGGTATTTCGCAAGTATTTCGCGAAATTCAAAGTATTTCGGTGGTGGTAATTCAAACCTAGTTTTTTGTGGTATTGTCGAGTATTTCGAAATATTTGCAGATAATTCTAAGTATTTCGAGGTAATTCGAAGTATTTCGAGGTAATTCGGAAGTATTTTGCGGTAAGTCGAGTTATTTCGCGCTATTCAAAATTATTAGTATTTTTTTTATGCACCGAGAATAATTAATCGTTTATCACCCAAAATTGAAATATTATAGAATGAAAATTATAGCAATCTTCGAACAGGCTAAATCAAAGGCTAAATATGCTTACATAATTTGGATTTATTGCAGATTAATTGAAACAAATGGAAAGATATACTACCTGATATGTATCAGTAATCAGTATTAGTAGTCAAAGTCAAAGTCAAAAAATGCTTTATTGTCTAAGAACAAAATTCTCGTTGACAAAGCTGTAAAAGGGGGAAAAAAAATAATTATACAATAGCTATTTACCTAACAAGTGCGGAAAATGAATTTTTCCGCACGCGGCTGCATCACCGAACTCCGCTACGCGTCGTTCGGTGAAATGTAAATTATTCCTATGTCGAAAACTCTTCGAATCCCTTCTTTCATGAAAACTCAATATGTGTACTGCATAAAGCTAGCAGTGCTCAACGTTGTTTTTAAAAAATATCCGAAAAAAAGCTGAAAATAGAGATTTTGTCAAGGAAAATGGTAGCATTTAATTAGCATTTAATTTTCTTCATCATTGATATCAACTAAACACATTTCTGGATCATTCTTGGATGGTGCACTGCTATCATTAATGGGTATAGCAGTGCAGGCCATATCTCGGAAACTACAAGAGCACAAAATTTGTGTACTTGGCATTTAATTAGCACTTAATTAGCACTAAATTATTCCTATGTTGAAAACTCTACCAATCCCTTCTTTCATGAAAACTCAATATGTGTACTGCATAAAGCTAGCACTGCATCACGGTGTTTTTAAAAAAATATGCGAAAAAAAGCTGAAAATAGAAATTTTGTTCATGGAAATGGTAGCATTTAATTAGCATTCAATTTTCCTTATCATTTATATCACCCTACCACTTTCCTAGATTATTCCTGGATGATGCACTGCTATCTTTAACAGGAAGCTAACAGTGCAGGCGATATCTCAAAAACTACAAGAGCACAAAATTTGTGAACTTGACATTTAATTAGCACTTAATTAGCACTTAATTATTTAAATGTCGAAAACTCTACCAATCCCTTCTTTCATGAAAACTCAATATGTGTACTGTATAAAGCTAGCAGTGCACAGCATTGCTTTTAGAAAATATTCGAAAAAAAGCTGAAAATAGAAATTTTGTTCATGGAAATGATAGCTTTTAATCAGCACTTAATTTTATTCATCATTTATATCACCCTACCACTTTCCGGGATCATTCCTGGATGGTGCACTGCTATCTTTAATGGGTAGGTAGCAGTGCAGGCCATATCTCGGAAACTACAAGAGCACAAAATTTGTGAACTTTCACAGTCATAAAAATTTTGCACTGCTGACTTTACACTGCTAACTTCATATACATATTTTTTTTGCTATTTTTTTCTCAATGTAATCACAATGGGATTGAAAGCTATATTGTAAATTGTCAAGCTGCATTCCCAAATATTTAATGCATGTTACAAATTCAATATTCTCATTCTATTCTATCTATCTATCTATCTATTCAGCCTTCTTCAGTCCATCTTTAAACATAGGCCTCCCTCAGTCTTCTCCATTCTTCTCTGTCTGTTGCCATGTTCATCCACCTGGTTCCAGCGTGCTTTTTCAGGTCATCATTATACCTCATCTGGGGTCTTCCTCTACTTCTTTTATTCTCCCAAGGTCTCCAGCTTAAGATACATATATTCCATAGGTCGTCTTTTTGTTTGATATTGTGACCTGCGAATTTCCATTTTAATTTTGCTACCTCCTTTCTAACGTCTTTTACTCTCGTTTTATTTCTTATCCACTCGTTCCTCTTTTTATCTATCAGTTTCACATGTAACATTTGTCTTTCCATTGATCTTTGTGCTTTTGTTATTCTATTCATGTTTGACTTTGTAAGTGTCCATGTTTGGGATCCATAGGTGAGGACAGGAAGTATACATTGATTATAAACTTTGGTTTTGAGGTATTGTGGATATTTTCTATTTTTCAAGATGTATCTCCTTTAAAATTGTAATTAAATTTAATCTAACATGTAGTGTCTTATACATATACATATATCTTAGTCTTAGATTATAATAAAGCCAAACTTTGACTGAGTGAAATACTCTGATATTTTATTGCATGTAATGCGATTGATGACCCACAAACTGAATGAAACTACACCAAGTTTTTGCAGGTTTTTCAGTTTCTAAAGTGTATATCAGACTCTGTAAGATAAATCTTTTTGGGTGGTGGCTACTTTCAGAAGATACCTATCCAAGTAAATCTTTCCAAATTATTATAATACCAACTCAGTATTTATTTGAATTACTCAAATAGTTGCCTCATAAGCACAAACTAACAACATTCAAGTTCAACCAATATTGTTGTTATAATTTATTATGAAACAAACCGTAGGTAAACTAATTCACATGCATCCGGCGCCATCAGTGAGGCTTCTGTTTACCAATTATTTATAATTGCTTAGTTTCAAGCAGACGTCATTGTTTGTTGAATTTGTAAAATAATTCAGCCGGCTTTATCATTACCTAATTTACAGTATTTGACACACTTTAACTCATATTTAACTTGTTTAGTGTTTGTGGAAGCCAACATCTGACAGAGAAGGAGCCTGTGAAAAATTAATTGTGTGTATAGGAGGAACTATGTATTACTCAAATCTAAGGAAAGATAATTCCTTGATTTTTTTTTGTGTGGAAAGTTGACATACACTTCAAAAGAGTATTTAGAAGGAAATACTTGGGAATAGAAACTATATGCAGTTATGAAAAGGTTGAAACAATACCAAAATATCACACAAAAGCAAACTCTTATTTTGCATGTATAATTAATTTTATGTAACCAGTTCCTCCATTCCAAACATAACAGTACCACACATCATTTATGACCAATCGAATGTCCATCTGTTTCTTGATCGGCACTGTTTTTGCAAATCCGAAAATAATCGATTCTCAATAATTAAACTACAGTTAAGTCTTGATGTGTGTTGGATTATTTATTACTTCCATGTACTTATAAGCTTTTTGTAGGTTATAATAATTGATTAGGTAATGAGGAATCACGAAATCACATAATATGGAAATGAAATGTATGAAAACATATTTCAATATCTTATAATTTACCGAATTAAAAACTATAGTTAATGGGTAAATATTGGGTGGCGCTGAGCCGCATCCAAGCTTGCAAATATCTAAATTTCGTCACTGCCAATGTAGTTGAAGAAAGTGCATTTTAATTTGAAAAGTTGTGCAGCATATCTAAAAACATAATTTGCGCATGTCGTTGAAGAAACAGCAAAAAGCTATTCCAATTGATTGGGGAGGATTAGGAGAGAGGACGGACAAACGTATAACAGAATGTTCTACCCTGAATGAACTAAGTATATCTTTATTTATTAGAGAAATTGAATTACTCAGCAATAGATGGTGGGGTGCCCAACTTAGTGGACAATAATGTTAATAGTTCATGGCAGGTCTCTTGTTAGCCAATAGTATCAAAAGAAAATAAATTCTAAGCTCAAGTAAAAAGATTAATATTAACGAAAACAATTACTAATTACATATTTGGTATTTGGTAATGCGTGTATATCACTAAATGCGATAAAACTAACTAATTTTAACTTTCAAACTTCTTACAAACTTCACAGTGATCCTATCGATTAGGTATTAACCTGAGTTTTCCAAGCGTTTTCAAAATGACTCAAAATGGGAATCAAGGCTTCAAACAAAATTTGAAATTTTCAACTGATTGGGGAAACTACCAACTGCCAAATAGAGAAACTCAATATAGCAATAATAGGGATTAATAATAATAATTAATACATTTTTTTCTGTAGTAGCTTTCATAATCCGTATAATTAGATAGTGTATCTTTTAAATAATACCATAGAAATTCGAGTAGTAACATATAATATAAATTACAGATTTCTTCAGGTATAGAAACAAGATACAGTTTTAGTTTATGTCTTATAAATTATACATGAATGACTTATTTTACTTTTGAAACTAGGACAACGGCGTTCTTGGATTACATTTAATTAAATTTGTGTCTTAGGAATTAATGGAAAATGAAATACTTATATTAGGTTTTTGATTACCCTAAGTTTTCACTTTTGGAACCAATTAATATTTTTTTAATGAAATTTATTTAAAACACATATGTATATTTTTTTAAATTCCCTGTTTAGACATAAAAATACACAAGTTTCGTATGTGAAGCCCTTCTGAATGCTAAAGTGCATTGAAAAAGCTAACTTGATTATTAGCTTTTCCGCTTGTATGCACTACCCATTCCACGCAGGCAAATATTATTGATCAAATTGGTGGGACAGGAGGGGCCCTAAAGGATGAATAAAGTGCCCATTTTCACTCTCCCACTCGATCAAGCATGAAATTGCCACCTACATAAGCTATCATCAGTAGGTATGGTAAAATGTTTGCACAATAATGCTTCCTATTGAGACATGATAGACAAGATAACCTAATAGCGTTGATTAATAATGTAGTAAACAGTATTTTCAAATACATTTAAGTTTGCTTTTCAGAGAGACAAAATTATTAGCTTGATGATTATAATTTATAAGGTCACCCTTGGATACCTAAGGAGGTTTCTTCATAAAATTTAAAACTAAATATTTTCCTAAATATCATATTGATTCTGCCTGTTATAATTTCTTGTGGGAGCATATGGTGGTTTTAAAGGGAAGTCGTTATATTGCGCGATGAATTGCAAGAGAGGTCTGTTCTTAGGTTCCCCCTACACAATTTAGTAAATTGAAAAATCTGTGATTTATTTGGGTCAACGAACAGAGTAATTGGTTGTTAGGTGTTCGCCAGTCTTGAGATAGAAGAGCAATAATAATAATCATCGAGTAGAAGTTTAGGTGAAGGGGAACATTGGTCATTTTAGTGTGGGAGAAATAATTTTGTGATTAACTTATTCAACTTATTGTATATTAAATTAGGGAATAAGCACTTTAACTCATGCATAATTTAATCATTTTATGAAGGTGTCCTCGATTTTTTGCTTATATAATATACCCTGAACTTAAGGATGCAGTTTTATTTTTGAAACAGTAAACATTGTCTGTCAGACTCAGCCTATTGAGTTATATTTGACTCCCTGATGCCAGATGGTGAATGGTGAATAACATTGGCTAATAATTAAAAGCTAGCTAATACTCTGCAGTAAGGCTAAAAATGTACTAGTCTTGATTTTAGTTAGTGTCATTTATGCGTTCAAAATTATAACCTACTAATCAAACGAAATATAGAATGGTATGTACTAATGACAGGTCTGGTTTGAGTAAGTTTTAGATAGACATATTTTGGGTTGTAATATCGGTATCATAAAGATTATTAAAAATATAATCTTAATAGGTAACAGGGTGGTCCACCAATTGACTTCCCACCTGCAGCCGAAATTACAGGTGACACATAAAAAAAGTGAATACAGTACAGGGTCCTTATTCTTGAAACAGGGGAGTAGCGTTCCCAGGAGAATGAGTGTTCCGTCTTTGTCAACGATATGCAACTGATCATATGAGTAACAAAGACGGAACACTCGTTCTCCTGGGAGCGCTGCTCCCCTGTTTCAAGAATAAGGACCCTGAAGAAATAGTGTTTCACTTGAACTGTTAGATTTTTTGATCATAATATTCAACAATTAAATATCGTAAATGTCAGATTATTACAGAAGTATTTTCTTAAATGGGACAACTTTGACCATAAGCGCAACTAGGCTCCAAATTTGATTTTTTTTTTATGGGATTTGATGGAAAGGAAATGAGACGCGTAAAAAAAAGTTAGTTTCGCGAAGGTTTGTACTTACGCAAAGAATACGTCATCATTTGCCTTTTTTTTTGAAAAATAGTTTTTCTATGTCTGAAATTTCAAACAAACATATAATTCGTTGCACGGCACGAAGGTTTTTACTTACGTCATCGATGACGTCATAACTTAGAGAAAAAGTTGAGCCATAGATTAATTCATAGAGCACCTTCGGAATTATTGTAATACATTTTTTAACTTAGAATAGAGTTTATTCAGTTATCCAAAAATATATAGATAAATTTCTCCTGGAGTGATTTTTCACTGGAAAATTTTGAAATTTTCCTCTGATGAGTTTTTCACTTTCCTCTTTCTCCAATAAAAATTTCAAAATTTTCCCGTTGCCAGTTTTCCAGAAAAAAATTAAAATGTAAGAGGGTGAATTTCCTTAACTTTGCCTAAATAAGTCAATTTTCTTTGAATTTTTCCTGGAGTGATTTCTCACTGGAAAATTTCGAAATTTCCCTATAATGAGCTCCTCACTTTTTTCTTTTTCCTTAATTTTGCCTCAATAACTCAATTTTCCAGAATTTTTTCTGGAGTCATTTTTCACTAGATAATTTTGAAACTTTCTTATATTGAGTTCCTCACTTTCCTCTTTCTTCTGGGAAAATTCCAATTTTTGGTTTGCCAGTTTTCCAAAAAAAAAATTATAATGTGAAAGGATGAATTTTGCTTAAAAAGTCAATTTTCCAGAACTTTCTTCTCGATTTTTCCTTGGAGTCACTTTTCACTAGAAAATTTTGAAATTTTCCTATACTTAATGAGCTCCTCATTTTTTCTTTTTCCTGGAAAAATTTCACTGTTCACAAGTTTTGCTTTAATAGGTTTCCAGAAATAAATTGAAATGTGAGAGGATGAGTTTTTCTCAATTTTACTTGAAAAAGTAATTTTTTCAGAAATTTTCCTGGAGCGATTTTCCATTGGAAAATTTTGAATTTTTCCTATACTGAGCTCCTCACTTTCCTTTTTCTTTTGGAAAAATTTCACAATTTTTGCATTGCTAGTTTTCCAGAAAAAAATTGAAATGTGAAAGGATGAATTTTGCTTAAAAAAGTCAATTTTCCAGAACTTTCCTCTCGACTTCACTTGGAATGATTTTTCACTAGAACATTTTTCAATTTTCCTATTATGAGCTCTTCATTTTCTTCTTTCTCACAAGTTTTGCTTTATTAGTTTTCCAGAAATAAATTGAAATGTGAGAGGATGAGTTTTTCCGAGAGTTTTTCTTAATTTTACTTGAAAAAGTCATTTTTTTCAGAATTTTTCCTGGAGCGATTTTCCATTAGAAAATTTTGAAATTTTCTTAAAATGAGCTCCTGATTTTCCTTTTTTTCCTCTTTTGCCAGTTTTCCAGGAAAAAAAGCGCCGCAGCTGCGAAATTTTTAGGTCTTTTTACAGTATTTTTGGGACTTCTAATGATGAGGGCAAGCGGCAATGCGGCTATTTCAACAAATTGTGATGAAAATTTATAGTAGAACGTTACTTATATGGGCTGAAATCAACACACTCCCTCGCTATGATGTCTCGCTTTCATTCAAAACAAACTGAAAAAAACTCAAACTTATGGCACGAAACAAACTTATAAATAAGCTAATGGCATGGCTAAAAAATTAACTACCTATATACAAGTTTGACAGGTCTACATAGGCCAATTTTAATACAATAGAATGAAATGTCTAGAAAAACTCTAAGGTTGAATAGAGAACGAAAGATAGCGATTTCCCCTGTTCCACCTCCAGCATTTCCAGCACTCTTTGGCCACCTTGTTGTTGTCTCCCTCTGCTTCGCGACAGGAGGCAAACCACATCTCGCTCTAAAATCTAATACTTTTTTCCCTGGTACTTATAATGAATGGGATTATTGATGGGATGTTGCATCTTTCGGTGTTGAAGTTGCTCAATATATTGGGATATAGAATATCATCCATAACTCTTTGGAATGTAGCGGGCGCGTTCTTCAAACCAAAAGGCAGGCGCAAGAACTCATAATGCCCGTTTTCTGTGCTGAATGCGGTTTTTTCGATGTCGTTTTCATGCATCTGGATCTGGTGGAAGCAGCTAGCTTAATCTAAGGTGGTGAAATACTGGTAGCGTCCCAGCTTCTTCAAGAGATCCGTTATGTTGGGTAATGGGTATTTGTCATCTAAGCTTTTTGTATTAAGGCCCCTAAAATTTACTTTACCAAACTAAACAAAAAAATATTCAAACTGTTTGTCAAAGTGGGTATAGCAAAAGCAACATAAAACACACAAGTTTGATATAAAAATAAATAGTTAGGAATGTTAGGATCAGGAACTCAATATTTTTGTACCTATTCTGCTCAATACACCCACTACATACAATCCCAAAATCACTATGGAGGTTCTGCCCCCATAGCAAATTCACTACCCCCATGATTCCGGCGCCTATGTGAATTTTCCTTAATTTTACTTGAAAAAGTCAATTTTCCAGAATTTTCCCTGGAGTGATTTTTTTCCGGAAAATTTCGAAATTTCCCTATAACGAGCTCCAAACTTACCTCTTTTTCTTGGAAAATTTTCAAAATTTTTCCTCTGCCAGTTTTCCAGAAAAAAATTAAAATGTAAGAGGGTGAATTTTCCTTAACTTTCCAGTGATTTTTCCCTCAACTTTCCAGTGATTTTTCATTTGAAAATTTTGCTATAATGAGTTCTTTATTTTCCTCTTTTTTTCTTGAAAATTTTCACAATTTTCCTTTTGCCAGTTTCCCAGAAAAAAATTAAAATGTAAGAGGGTGAATTTTGCCTAAAAAAGTCAATTTCCCAGAATTTTTCCTGTAGTGATTTCCAAGTGGAAAATTTTGAAATTTTCCTATATAGGTAGTTTCTCACTTTTCTGTTTCTTCTGGAAAAAATTTCCCACAATTTTCTCTTTGCCAGATTTCTAGTGAATTCTCCTTAATTTTGCTTAAAAAAGTTAGTTTTTTAAAATTTTTCCTGGAGTGATTTTTTACTGGAAAATTTTGAAATTTTCGTAAAATGAGTCCCCCATTTTCCTCTTATTCCTGGAAAATACCACTGTCGGTAGTATGGTGGGATGCTGCATGGGAGTGCTAATTTTTGCTTTAGGGGTGCTTAGCACCCCCCTAGTTGTACCTATTACTTTGACAGGCTTTTAATTAATTTTAGAGAAAAACTGATTTCACATTCTTGTCCTACTTTTTCTTAAGCTATCATCATTTCTACCTCGATTTCCACCAACTTTGAATTTAATCCCCGATTAAAAATTCCGATTAAATTTAATCTCTAGGGTCCTCTGTTTTCTTATTCCAAAGTAGTATTCTCGAGGACAGAGCTTTTAGCATTGCTTAGGGAATTATTGTCATTGCTATTGTAATTAATAAAGTTATAAATAAAGGAAAAAAAGTTACTAGTTTTAAAACTCAGGTAAGTTTTCCAGCGAGTTTTCCAGTTTTATCTAGAAATTTCAATGAAACCAAAATCTTGTGTGCTTGGTAAATTTGCAAACCAGTTTGTGACAATCAATTTCTAAGTAACTTAAACACTAAAAAAGCCAGATGGTACTCAATCGGTAGATTTCAGCCATGTGGCATATGGCAAATTGTTTTGAAATTTTAATGAAATATGTATGTGGATAAAAATGTTTATATTAGAGTCAACAGGTCGCATTTCAAAAGGGCAACATCTGTGTTTACAATGTTTGGTGTGACTAAATGCTAGAGGATGATGGAATTTTTACTTTAAAATTTTATTTATTATTTCCAATAATTCTTTCAGGAGAATGGAAAATATTTAATAAATCCTTTTCATGCCTCTTACATACAACTTGTAATCGATTATTAATTCGTTTATGAATTTATTATTGCTGTAATAAAAATTTTAATGGCTACTTGGATCAGATTATTTCCATTAGATAAGAAGAAATCAAAAGGAAACGATGAAAAAAGTGCACTCGTATAAAGAAGAGATAGAAGGCTTGCAAGACTGCAGTTTGCAGGTCGTAAAAGTGTGTTAAATGCGGACGTTCACATTTTACTGTTTATCAACAACAACGCAGCAAAGCGTGCGTCATCATCATATTAAATAGCCGGTAGCTATTATGTATTACTTTGTTTAGGAAGTGCAACTATTTAAAGCCTTAAGTAGGTATCAGTGTAATGTCATACAATCAATGTAACATGTTTTCTAGAAGGTTAGAAACTTCTAGAAGCTGATTGAATATTACAGCAAGACATTTTATTATCACTTCAATCAGTACAATAAAGTCGGGTTCACATTAATATACTCATGAAGAGTACATTGGTAAAGTACCTACATAATATCCCGTTACTACAACATAAATAATTTGAGGTCAATGTGAAAGTAGAGTACTAAAACAGCACCTGTGGAACAATACTCTCTACTTCCCATCATTACTCCACTTCACCAGGTTTTTACTTTACAAATATAAAATATTTACTTATTGGTGCAATAATTTTTTTTTTTACTGGAGATAGTAATTAGGTGACATCTAAAATTATTGTACAAGTTTTAATATGCATGAATACCTACTTTTTGATTCTTGCGTTGAAGTTTTCAATCAGTAGGGACCTTATGTGTAGGGGCAATGTGTTATAAAACAGGGGCACATAGAAAGATACCCTTGTTTTCATATAAAGCAGTGCAAATGTTGCTATTATTTCTAGTTAAATGTGAGTGAACATTTTCAAAAAACTAATAATCTCAAAGATTTGCTTTTACATGTGTGTAGTAGCTAAAAATATATGAACGAGAAACTTTTTAAGATATTTGGCCTCAAAAAATACATTTTACCATTAAGTGCAAATCCTGATGGATTCATATGGTCCTTCTCTGAAGGAAGGGAAAAAACACGGCTCACATCAGAGAGGCATGTCCCAAGATCAGGATACCATAATAATCCTAGAATGGAGACAAGCAAAATAAACTGATTAACCAATCACCGGAGAACAAACACTTCTAGTTAAACTTTGAAGTGCAAAAACTCCAGAAGCAATTGGGAACTTATACAGAGGTTTGGCAAGTCATCATCTTACAGGCCAATTTCAATGCAATAGAATGAAATGTCTAGAAAAAGTCAAGAGTCAAGAGAACGAAAACGATTCCCCCTGTTCCACCTTCAGCATTCCCAGCGCTCCATGCTGCATATACTACTCTAGAGACTTTTAGTAAGATAAACAATTATGTTTACAATGTGTTCAATCAGTTGACTTTTAATTCCATAGTATTCTACTATTTTTATCCTTAAAGTATTTGTTTAAGTCACACATTTTAATAATTTTAATGTTTTTCAGCCGTGGCTGCTCCTTCAACGGAAACATTCTGATTTTTACTTAAATTAACAATAAGCTTAGTTGCAACATTGGTTATTGTTATTTGATCAAATGTGAATTTATGCTTTGCAGCTTTGGAAAGCTTAGTTTAGAGATAAATTAATTGGTATAATTTTCAGATGATAATTGGGAAGGAGGCAACTCCTTTATGATTTCAGAAGCTATTTTAGAGTTTCATTTTTTAATACATCAGTATTTGCATATACAACATTCCACATTGCTTTCCGATTCAAGTTATTATTTTATTTGTAAGATATGTGTTGTATACTCCTGATTTGGCTCTTTTTAGATCTTCGCAAAATCATTTTTTGAGTTCTCTTTCTAGATCCAAGAGGATAGAACATTTTCTCTAGACAGAACATATGTGACAAAATTTAGAAGCTGCCTTTTATCTCTTAATTCATCATTAGTTTAGGTTTATATAATTGTTGTTGAGATATTTTCACAATTCATGAAATCCTAATGTCAAAGAATTGAAATAGGTAATCCCAGGGGTTGAACCACCTAGAAATTATTGTCACAAGCCTGAGGAAATATGTGGCAATACGGAGAAATATTAGGTATTAAGGGGAAATACATTGCAATATGTGGGAATATAAGGTATTATTAGGAAATTTTGGGGTATTATTAGGAAATATGAGGGTATATTATTAGGAAATATCGAGGTATTATCAAGAAATATCGAAGAAATATACAGTTATTATTAGGAAATATCGTGGAATTATTATCGCATGTAACATAACGAGCGCACCCGAACATTCACAATATTATTATTGTAAATAAACTTAAGTATTTGAAATTAACTCGGTAAATACACTCTAAAGCCTGATTTATAAACTCTACCGCATGATAATAATAATATTTATTAATAGCTTGAAGCTAACATGTATAATATTTATAATTTTCTCTTTCACATATCTAAAACAGTCCCTTTTGAATGAATTTAGACTTTCACAGTTCTTCACGTGGTTTGGTATATCATTGCATAGTATCAGTCCTTTGTGGAACAAGTTCTTCTGGTCTAATGTTCTATGCACAGTTCTAACATAAAAGTTGTTTGTCGATCTTGTGAAATGATTATGTATATCCTGTACATTAACGAAGTTGTCAAGCAAATGACTAGGCACCAGTCCATGAACCGTTTTGTAAATAAATACCAGTGTATTATAATTTATTGACTGCCAAACGCTTAAAATACCAACAGTATCCAACATTGTTTTTATGTTTGCATATGTATTTCTGGCCAAAATAATGCGAAGAGCTTGATTTTGTCTTTTTTGCATTGTATTGATTTCAGTGTTGTTTAGGAGAAACAATATTGTTGGGCAGTAATTAAAATATGACATAATTAAAGTCTTGTATACTAGAAGTTTGGACCATTCACTCAATGTTTTTCTCATTCTGCCCAAGGCGTTTACCCTACTAGCAATATAGGATGAGTGTTTCGCGGTCCGCATCCTTCCTCCTTGGTAAACTTTAAACTCCCACTGTTCGTTGTATATTGACTATTGAGTAGCCAATCAAATTGGACAATTTTTGCCATTTAGTCAATTTTGGGTTATGATGTGATGAGTTTCCAACAGTCTAACAGATTACATGTATTGTGGATGTATATGAATAAAAACCTTGTATTTTCTTGCTTGCTTTAGTTGCCGTTTCTGCTGGAAAAAATTATACATAGTTATTAGGCAAGTTTTCCTGAAGCCAGCTGTGAAAATTCTGGAAGCCGGTCCTGTTCTTTCTGTTTTCGGTCTTCTTCTTTATTTTTTTTTTGTTTCTTTTTCTGTCTTTGGGCTTCTTGTTGTTGTAAAAATGCTGCAAGCAATCCAAGCTTGTTCTCCTTGTTTTTTTTCTTCCATCTTCGAACTTCTTCTTCCAGTTTTTCCTTTTATCCTCAGTCTTCCTCTTTGTCTCTTGTCCTCCAAAATTTTCATGAAGTCCGACAAGATTTGATTAACTTGCTCGATTTCGAATGCCGTCGGTTTGTTGTTATCTATTCACCATAGAATATTCTGTATCTTTCTTGAAACTTGATTTTAAATCTAAAGTTATGTGATGAAGTGAAATTTTGAAATATTTAGAATACAATGTTTGCAGATTATTTTTCTACAGTTTATTCAAACAATCATCATGATATTTCTACACGAGGGGGAAACCACCTTAGAATTTTGGTGTACAAACATGGAATTTTTTAGAATTTCTTAGAATTTTTTAGAATTATCAGTATTTTTTAGCATTTTTTAGTATTTTATAGCATTTTCTAGAATTATTTAGAATTTTTTAGTATTGTTTAGAATTGAATTAGAATTTTTTAGAAATAATTTAGAATTTTCAACTATTGCGCATGCTCAAGAGCCTGCGCACTGCGCAATCTGTTGGGATTTTTGGACATTTTTTTGAATTTTTAGAATTTTTCGAGAATTAACATTTTTCAGAATTTTAGAATTATTTTTGGTGTAAAAAATTAGGTAGGTGGGTTCCCCCGAGCGGGAAACCTTCTTAGAATTTTGGTGTACAGGGTGATCTATTATAAATGTCACCCCCTTCTAACTTTTTCATTTGACATTTTTGACCAAGGGGTCAAATACAAAAGTTTCAATAAATTGTCGAAAGTTTTTAACTAAGTCAGTTTTAGACATATAGGGTGTGTCAAAAAAGTGTAGCAGTGTGAAGTTAAATTTTTTTAAATGGGACACCTGCATATTGTGCGCTTATTTGTTAGTCCCTTTTAACATGATTTCAACGATATACGATTTGATGTCTATCTTCGATATTTATAAGGAAAAACATGAAAACTCCTTTCAAGGTTTCATATTGGAAAAAGAAAAATTATACCATTTAAGCTTTAGAGAATTTTATTTATGAACAGTTTATTGTTCAAATTTTATTCATTAATATACAAGGTGAAATATTATATTATAATAAATCCAGTTATTATTATTATTTTTGAAAAAATAACATGAGCAAGGGATTTTCGCGTTTTTCCCACTGATCTAAAAAATAAATGGATAAACAATTCATACGGCTTGATTGGCAAAATTTGTGCGAAAATTTGGGGTCAATATTCTACGAACAGTTGTGCAACGGAACAGCCGAACGCCTGCGCAGTGTCTTATTTTTCGAACAATTGTTCTAAATTTTGAAATTCCTTCATTTTCATTGGCCAGATTTTGTGCACGCACAATACATGTATCTACTGCGCACGCTCACAGCTGTCCCAGTCAGTTGTTTTTCTTTAGGTTTCGACCTCGTAAATTAGCCGCATTAGAAGCGTTCTTTGTTTATCCATTTATTTTTGAGATCAGTGGTTTTTCCCTATAACTAATGAAGATAAACAGAGAGATAAACATATCAAACCGTATATCGTTGAAATCATATTATCTGGTATGGTGCTGGAACTGGTAAGGGGACTAACAATTAAGCGCACAATGTACAGGATGTTCCATTTAAAAAAATATAACTTCACACTGCTGCACTTTTTTGACGCATCCTGTATGCCTAAAACTAACTTAGTTAAAAAAAAATTGATAATTTCTTAAAACTTTTGTATTTGACAGTTGATACTTCTGTCAAAAACGTCAAATGATATAGTTAGCAGGGTCGACATTTATAATAGATCACCCTGTACAAACTGATAGAATTTTTAGAATTTTTTCAGAATTATCAGTACTTATTTTTTTTGCATTTTTTAGTATTTTTTAGCAATTATTAAAATTATTCAGTATTTTTTAGAATTGAACTAGAATTTTTTAGAAATAATTAACAATTTTTATCTATTGCGCATGCTCAAGAGCCTGCCCAATTTGTTGGGATTTTTTAGAATTTTTTAGAATTTTTTAGAATTTTTTAGAATTTTTTAGAATTTTTAGAATTTTTTGGGACAATAATAACATGAAAATTAGCATTTTTCAGAATTTTAGAATTTTTGGGGTACAAAATTAGGTAGGTGGTTTCCCCTTCGTTTCTACACATGAGTTACCTACATCCATAGTTCATATACCAAAGCATCATATACTAATATCTGACATATTCACCAAATTATCTCCGCTAGATATCAACAAAGGCCCTGGTCCAGATGGAATACCAGCCATACTTCTAAAAAACTGCAATTTTAACCTTTCAAGGCCCCTTTACCACATTTTCAACCTGTCACTACGTACTGGCGTTTTTCCAGAGTTTTGGAAGGAAAGCTTTCTCAAGCCCATCTTTAAATCCGGAGATAAAACCTTGGTAACCAATTACCGACCCATTAGTATTATCGGGGATAATACCACGAGAGCTTCAAAATTACCGATAATTTTTCACGATTGCGTGTTTTCTATGATTTCACGAGTCCGTAGGACGAGTGAAATTTGCAGAGAAAACACGCATGAGTGAAAAATTATCTGGTTCATTTTAAAGCTCAAGTGGTATTTAGAGGATTATTTCACATATGAGAATGCAAAAAAATATGGAAATAAATATGTATTAAACGATTTATACATCGTAACAATCAATACAAATAAATGGTTGCTATCAGGAACCGTTTGTTTGTATCAAAAATTAGCATGACAACCATGTATACAATAACATGGGAGAATTTTCGCTGTAATTCTCTCTAGTTAAACAAATGGAAAAGAGAATTTTCGCTGTAATTCTGAAAATCGTCATTTGTCTTATGGGATTTCTAACACATGAGTGGAATAATCAGCACAATCCCTAAAGTTTTTGAGAGCCTAGTATGTCACTTTTTAACCCCCCTCTTAGAACCTAGGTTAATCAATGAACAATTTGGCTTCAGACCAGGCAAATCAACTGAATTAAATCTTTTAACTCAAGTGGATTATCTGTTGGATGCCTTGGAGAAGGGACTTCAAGTGGATACAATTTACACTGACTTCTCCAAGGCATTCGATACGGTCTACCATACCATGTTATTACATAAGCTTAGGTTGTTTGGGATTGATGAACCGTTGATCTCATGGTTTCACAGTTATTTGTCTGGTCGGAGACAGATTGTTAAAATTGGCAATTTCCTCTCCAAAATCATTCAGGTTTCCTCTGGGGTGCCACAGGGGTCCCATCTTGGGCCACTTCTTTTTAATGTCTTTGTAAATGATATTCACGAATGTTTTACCATATGTCTTTTCTTGTTGTTTGCCGACGACCTCAAAATGAGCTGCATAATAAGAATTCCTGAAGACTGTGACAAACTACAGTACGATCTTAACAGCCTTCAAGATTGGTGTATGGGAAACTTCATGGATCTCAACCCTTCTAAATGTAAAGCCATTACATTTTCACGTCTTAAAAATCCTATTAAATTTAATTATAAAATTGGTCAACACATCCTTGAGGAAGTTTCCATTATCAGAGACCTTGGTGTTTCTTTGGACACAGATCTTTTCTTCACTAATCATTTAAACAATGCAGTAAATAAAGCTTTTCAAATGCTGGGTGTTATCAGAAGGACTACACAAGATTTCACCAATGTTACCACCTTAAAGACTTTATATTGTGCCCTAGTGCGCCCTCATCTAGAATATGCCTCTTGCGTCTGGTCCCCCCTTTTATGTTGTACATCGAGATTCTGTACAGCTCGTTGAATACAAATTTTTGAAACAAATTGCCTTTAAACTGAATATTTTGAATAATTATAATGATTCACAACTACTTTCTATGTTGAATATGGCCTCAATAACTATGCGTCACAAGAGGAGAGATCTTACAACCTTCTATAATATCCTACATGGGGAGGCTTCGACTCCCGAAATTCTTCACAAAATTAGCATTCATGTCCCTCCTAGAACCACCAGGTCGAATGACAGTTTTCATATTCCGATTCATCGAACTAATAACGGACGCAATACTTTTATTTCCCAAACAGCTAGACTTGCAAATGAGCACCATGAGGTTGACCTTTTTGCCCCCTTGAGCATTTTCATGGGTCAAGTTCGTCATACTTTTAGGTAGTTAGAAAACTTTTATCATAAATTGCTGTTCCCACCTCTTATAACTTTACTGTACCTACTAATTATTATTTGATTTTCACCTAAATCTACTAGTCCAATCTACCTATCTAGCCTTACTCATTTCTGATCAAGTTGCAGGGCTGTTTGTTGTTGTTATTATTAATATTATATAATTTCAAGAGTGATTAACTTTATTTTTGTTACATTTGTTATGTAATTCTATATTGTTGAATTGAATGTTGAGCATTTTGTAAGTGGGCTCGGCCCGTTGATAAATAAATAAATAAATAAACAATGTAATATTGTAGAAAAACCACTCTGTGGATTTGTTTTTTGATATCGGAATCACTAATGAAGTCACTATTCTTGCATCGCTTACAGTTTCCCGATAGGATTCTAAGGAAATTTTTAAAATTTTTCAAGAAATCTGCTTGTGAGCTTGTTTTAAATGTTGAAGCCAACAATACAGTCACTGTTATTGTATCACCTATGGTTTCCAAATATGTAGAATTCTATAGAAGTTTCTTTTTTAATTGGATCACCATAGAATTTTGAAGATTATTCCACTCCTGTGTTAAAAATCCCATAAGACAAGTGACGATTTTCAGAATTACAGCGAAAATTCTCTTTTCCATTTGATTAACTAGAGAGAATTACAGCGATAATTCTCCCATGTTATTCTATACATGGTTGTCATGCTAATTTTTGATACAAACAAACGGTTCCTGATAGCAACCATTTATTTGTATTGATTGTTAAGATGTTCAAATCATTTAATACATATTTATTTCCATATTTTTTGCATTCTCAAACGTGAAATAATCCTCTAAATACCACTTGAGCTTTAAAATGAACCAGATAATTTTTCACTCATGCGTGTTTTCTCTGCAAATTTATAGAAAACACGCAATCGTGAAAAATTATCGGTAATTTTGAAGCTCTCGTGGTATTATCCCCGAAAATCCTCGAGAAAAACCGCTCGTTTAGCTGGTTTATCGATGTCAAAGTCAGTAATTAAGTTACTAATCTTGTATCGAGTGTTGTATTACTTACCAGTTTCCAAATAGAATTATATAGAAGTTTATAGAATTTTCCAGAAAATCCGTTTGTGAGCTTAGTTCAATGTTTTAAGATGTCAAATCCGGTAATAAAGTCACTTTTCATTTCAATAACAGTTCTCTGATTGTTCCCCCACTAATTAACTGAATCGAATAGTAAGAGGCACGTCCCGACGTAAATAATTCATTTTCTAAAAATTCTCGCCGGGTTGTCGATGGATTTTCCTAACAATAATAAAGGAAATATTGATGAGGAATTATCAGAAATTACAGAGAAATTATGTTAAATATAATGGAATTACCGGAAATATAAAGGAATTAAAGCCATTATGTGAATTGCAGAATTCGCTTCGCTCATTCTGCAAATTTTTACATGCGCACATGCACATTAACACTTATATCATAAATAACTATTAGAATTTTTGGTGTACAAAATTAGGTAGATGGATTTTCCCGAGGAGAAAATTACCTCGAAAATTACCTTGGAATTTCGATTACGATTACAAACTGATAGAATTGTTTAGAGTTATCAGTATGTTTTAGCATTTTTTAGTAATTTCTAGAAATTTCTAGAATTATTTGGTATTTTTTAGAATTGAATTAAAATTTTTTAGAAATAATTTAGAACTTTTATCTATTGCGCATGATCAAGAGCCTGCCCAATCTTTAGGAATTTTTGGAATTTTTTAGAATTTTTAAAGTTTTTTTGGGGACTATAATATGAAAATTAGCAGTTTTCAGATTTTTTAGAATTTTTGGTAGGTGGATTCTCCCTCAGGTTTATGCAAAAAGCAGTTTTTAAAAAAAAATTGTAAACATTTGGCGACCATGGACGTCGTGACATATAACATATTGTATTTGTAGATGTAATGTTACATAACGTTTATAGAAGTCACAGAGAATTTCCGAAACGCGCGTCAAATATTTTCCGTACATAACCTCAATACTTATTCTAGAATACCCATCAACAAATATATGAAATAATACACTCCTTTGGGGTTTTTTGAATCCCCTGTACACAAGAAATTGTTATATAAAAACTATTTACTTTTTATATGTAAATATCCGTATACATCTTATTTATTCAATTCACCAGTTTGTTGAACATGTTGTGACACAACAAAAATACAACAATGTCTGACTAATAGCAACCGAACGTCTACTGACGTCGTGTCGACCAGACATGCGTTACCCACCCCCTTCTTCCAAACGTCCAAAATGCGGTGACAGTAACCCAGGGTGTCAATTTGAAAACTTCCCACCCCTATTATCTTGGAGCAGAAAATTTTTCGAAAAAATGGAACACGTCAACTATAGTTTGAAGGGGGATGAGTTTTTATGCAAAATTCACCTTCCCTCTTTCAACCCCCCAGCCCCCAGAGCCACCCCCTAGAAAATTTTAAATTGGAAGGGGGGTCAAGTGATACATCATTTTGGATTTTAATCCCTAAGTTCAACTGTTTTGAAAATATTGACTTTTTTGCAACTTTGACAAGCTGTAAAACCTAAACGGTTAATTTTAAAGGAAAACCGATCTTACATTCAGCAACATCGAATTTAATCCACGATCAAAAATTCCGATTGAAAATTTAATCTCCGGTCAAATTCAAAAATGGTGTCAAATGATAGTTTATGAAAATCTAAGATAAGAATGTAATATCGGTTTTGCTCTAAAATTAACCGTTTAGGTTTTACAGCCTGTCAAACTAGCAAAAAAGTTCATTTTCAACTGTCAATATTTCCAAAACAGTTGAACTTAGGGACTAAAATTCAGTACTAAAATGTATGGAATTAAAAACGATGCAAAATGATGTATCACTCGACCCCCCTTCTCATTTAAAATTTTCTAGGAGGTGGCTTTGGGGGCTGGGGGGTTGAAAGAGGGAAGGTGAATTTTGCATAAAAACTCATCCCCCTTGAAATTATAGTTGACGTGTTTCAGGGATTTTTTCGAAAAATTTTCTGCTTCGAGATAATAGGGGTGGGAAGTTTTCAAATTGACACCCTGTATATTTCTCTGTGCGTGTAATTATAGAATAAGTTTGTTCGTGTAGTATTGAGAGCCGACGTCTATCGTCACATAACATCGATGAAAATTAAACGTCTATAGACGTTCTGTCCATCAACGTGTTAATAATAAATGAAACTTCAACTATTACCGCCAAATGGTCAGATATATTGAACTCATATACGGATATGCTTCTGCATTAGATATATTTATAAAAATATTATCCAAGCATGCATTCCCGCGAATGGGTGAAAAGATTGTTCTGGAAAAGCCACAAGTCTCAACTAGATCTATTATTTGTATAGTTTCATGATCACTTGATAAGAAATTTATATTAAAATCTCCACAGATGATGATTGAAAATTTTGAACTACTTGAAGATTGTGAAGAGTTTTCAAACTTAGTCATAGGCTCATCGAAATTCTCTAAAGGTGGTCTGTAATTAATAATAATTTGAGTTCATCTGATCGGACAGCACACATCTTACAGTACATTTCAGCCGAAGTACTACAGACATCGTCCCTAGGAACAAATTTATCCAATCTCTTATGAAAATTGGCACTCAATTATGCATGGTGATAATTTCTACAAAAACAAGAAAGACAACTGCAACGTTGCAACCTAAGTACCAGAATTTTATCCTGGTACAACCAGTGCTCACTAACACAGACTATGGCAAAAGCACTAGAGTGTGTCGATTTTAATCTGATACTCGAAAGGAATGTAAGCTGGTAACACCCTACATTGTCATTAGAACGCCAATGGACACCTGACGACACACTCGTTTTTGCCATGTGAAACACCTCCTCGCTCCTCATACGGAAAGTGTCAGATAAAAATTGACAAACAATACTAGGTATATCAATGTAACAAAAATTGAGCTACTTTTGGTAAAATAACGCAAACTATTGAAATTTATAATTTGTTTGATTACCTAAACCTAAAATAGTATATTTGGAATCAGGTTTGAAAGGCTAATCTAATAGGTCAATAATCTATGGGGTGTTCTATTTAAAAAAGTTTAACTTTGCTTTGCCACATTTTTGTGACACACCCTGTATACTTGTAACTAACTTCATTGAAAACTTCCTGATATCACCTACAACTCTTGACATTTCTTGGTATCTTTTCTCACAGGTGAGATAGGTGTGGGTGCAAAATATAGCCAATCACCCGGTACTTATTGTTTTTTCACAGGTATATTTCAAACTTAATCAAATGACCTTTACTTTCTTGGTTTTGTTAAATGGCTTGAACAACTAACAATAATAAATTAATTTTGTTACAGAATGGTACGCCGCTGTGGGAGGACCTGATTGCGAAAGCCACAAAGCTGCACTCCTCATTAAAGTAAGCAAGAAAAAATACTATGATGATTTCAAAATAACAAAACAAACTTGAATATAAGAGTTTAATTTAATTTGTTTTATTTTTTAGAGCTACAATTTTGGCAGTTACCGCATACTTGGAGGCGTTTCAAAAAATTGCCGATTCCGCTACTAACACAAGAGGTAAGTGACATTCTTCAATAAATGCTTTTTGTTCTCGGGGTAAGAAAAAAAACTTCTTCATAAAATAGAATATATGTAAATTTACTCTTAAATATATAGTTTAATTAAATTCCTATTTTCATTGCCCTGTTGAAATGATTGATTCTTCTTTGAACGCCATAAATAATCCAAAAAATATTCCATATTTCACATGAAACTTCTTATCATCCTATTTTTTGGAAATAATGGCAGCGTCACAGTGACTCTTTTTGTTTTGGCATAATAGGTGAATTTTTTTTAAGGTATTCCCTTACTGTTCTGTTTCAAATGCCATTTAGAATTGTCATAAGTCTGCCCTATCAATACAGACAATTCAGCCAAGAAATTAGCCTCCTTGACCCTTTTGGTAGCACAGAGGTTTTAACGTCGACACACTGTATATAGGACGCAAATAGCTTTGCTTCCTTTTATCTTCAAATTAAGTTACCACAATAGCGATAAATTGCGAAGATAAGACTCTCTCGGATATGCACTGATTCGCTTGAATCTATCCTCTGCTAAGACCAGTTTATAAAGTTTTAATAAGATTAGATAGGATTTGAATCAGTACTATTTTATAGCTAATAAATTTAAATGGATAAGCTGTGATAAATAATACATTTAGATTCAATTATTTTATAGACATTTAGATAAGATTTTTAGAAGCAGTTTTGTTATCGAGTTTCTATAAAACAAATTATAGGCGATGACGATAAAAGACGATTATTATATTTCAATATTCATTACTCCTGAGATTATTGCCCCCAACAAATCAAATTGAATATTATGCAAACTGATTAATCATAAATAATAATTAAGGGTCAATAGGTTTCAGATCTGGTCTAAGATTTGGCTAAAAGGATGACATCTTAATAAATTCCAATTTTATCTATCTCGGATATATTCTTGCTATCAAGAGATCTTTTTGCGTGCATCCTTTTTTTGAACATGTCACATGGCAAATAAATATTGAATTAATATTAATACATAATTGGTAAAAATTAAATTTTACAGAAACCAGGTAGGTAGGGATCATTTGGGTTTTATTTTAAATTATTGCATTAACCTAGGTAAGTTATTTCATCATCATCGTCATCATTATATTTAATATAAGCCCATACCTACAGCCTTTACTATTTAAGATAGAAAAAAAAATTAGGTATATACAAAACTTGAAAGTTCACTCTAACCTGTATATGAAAAATTACTATTCTCTCAATGCTTGTGAAAAAAATGTTTATCTCTCTTCGTCTTTGTATACTGTTCTTTTGGCATATTACGTCTGCAGTTACGGAGGGGGTGAATGCACTCCAAATAACCCGGATACTGTGGGACATCTCGCCCCCACAGGGCCACGAGATGTGGGTCAATCGATTCCGGACGTCGAGTTCGTAGCCTTAGAAGGATAAATAGTATTTTGAATAACACACAATGTGAAGCCTTCTTTTCACAGTCATATTTTCCAAGTTTGATATAAGTAATGGTCATAAGTATAAACAGACACTGCTATTTTTCAAAAACATATTGAGTTATGAGTATGTACATACAGGGTGATCTATTATAAATGTCATCCCTTCGACCTTTTTTGTTTAGACATTTTAGAAAAACGTATCCAAAATAAAAGTTTTATGGTTGAAATATATTTTTTTTTTTAACTCATTTTCGCATATACAAGGTGTTTCAGAAAAGCTGATTGTGGTCCAACTTCTTATTTCAAACTAGATTCCCCCTCTGAAATTTTATAAATCGGGATGAGATTCTTTCCTCAGTATATAAAAATAATTAGCTTGTTTATTATGGTTTTTTATTAAATGATAATACATTTCACATTTAATACATAAAAAACCCAATCTTCTCACAGGTAAATATCTTTTTGGTAAATACCCGGTATTTACAGGGTATTTATGATTTTACCCATCGGGTAAATACCCACTGCCCATCACTTATCTTAACAGTTTTTTTCTAATTAACTTTTAATATTAGGGAAAATGGAAAAAGGAGTGTTCAGTGTTGTGTCGTCGGCTCTGTTCAGTATCGTGCAACCGCGGCTCACCTTCGATTGGAACTCATTCCTAATCGTGGAGCCCATTCCTAACCGTCCTCGGTCCCCAATATGACAGAAGAAAAAAAAAGAAGAGAAGTTTTTGATATATGAAATTATTATTTACGAATTTACGATTGTTATTATTGACACACACACATGCTTGACATGTTTTGTAAGTTTCTATAACTTTGTACAATTATTTAAATAAATAATTGCTTGAAACGTGAAATTCAGATAATTTAAACTCTACGAACAACATATTGGTCCTTCGAAACCGGATACATCAGCTCAACATCGAAGAAAATCACATAACCACACTTCGGGCCAAGGCCCTAGAACATAGCAAGTGAAGGCAACTTCAAGCTTGGACCTTGGAAGAGGCCTACAACTGAAAAAACTCCCTTTTGAGGCTGAACAACTTCTTTGACGGCGGACGATCATCAGGTCAGTGCGTTCCTTTCTCATTACCTCTCCCATAATCCCAACCATAATTTCCCTAACCTACAAGCCTTCATTTAGTTATTTTTCATCTTTTATTTTAAAACAGCACTTCGCTTAACTTAGACACGTTTTTCTTTGATGGTTACTTATATTGATTTCACATTTGTTTACTACTTTCACATAACCTTACGATTTTCTTGATTTACTGATCATACACTCCCTTGCCATACCTATTGGTTTTTCTTGCTGTTTGACATGGCAGAGGAGGCTAAAAACAAGCGTAAGGCCTTAAAAAGTGCCCTCACTCGATTTGAAAACTATTTTAACACTCTGAAAATAACCTATCAAGTAACAAATATAACAACTATTGATTTAGTGCAGTTAGATGCACGTTTGCAAAAACTACATTCTTCTTTAGAGGAATTTAACACTGTTCAATTAATTATTGAAGCCTCAGATCCCGACGACCAAGAACATGAAGACTTACATTCCGTAGAAAGGGAAAATTTTGAAAATAAATTTTATCGACTCGTCTCTGAGGCTCGAAAATTCTTGATTGATCAAACACCTAGAGAGCCAACGACGAATGTGGGAAATACAAGCAACTCATCACCTAATCAGTCAAATAATGATGATGATTTAATCAATATTAAACTGCCACAAATTAATTTGCCCACCTTCGACGGATCCTATGATCAATGGTTTTTCTTCAGGGACACTTTTAATTCTTTAATACACAATAATAGTAAGCTTACACCTGTCAGAAAGTTCCACTACCTACGCCTATCTTTAAAAGGCATAGCTGCTGAGACAGTTGCTTCTCTAGAAATCTCTGACAGCAATTACAATATTGCTTGGAACATTTTGAATGATAGGTTTGAAAATAAAAACATTTTGGTAAACAATCATGTAAGTGCTATTTTTAATTTGCCAGCTATGGTACGTGAATCTCACAAGGGGGTCAGAGAATTACTTGACGGTATTCAAAAACACATTGGTGCCTTGAAAGTCTTAAAACTGCCAACAGAACACTGGGATGTTTTAATTTGTCACATTGTAACATCAAAATTTGACAATGTCACTAGGCGGGCTTGGGAATCTGAAGTTGTTTCAGACAACCTACCCACCTACAAAGACCTTATTGATTTTTTGAAGGATAAATGTCGTATGTTGGAGTCTGTTGAATCCAGCATGCCAAAAGGTGCCAAACAAGCAAAAAACTCACTTCCATTTCAAAACAAGGGCACTACTCATTCGTTTGTGACAACCGAGAATAGAAAATGTTCCCTCTGTAAAAAGGAGCACCTTATTTACGCTTGTCCTAAGTTTCTTCAACTTTCAGCTGTTGACAGACTAAATGTTGCCAAGCAAAACAGACTATGTGTAAATTGTTTATCTTCGGGTCATTCCACAAAACAATGCCGATCTTCTGGTTGTAGAAAATGTGGACGGATCCATCACACCCTTTTACATTTTAATAAACCTGACACTACAAACTTTCATGCTGACTCTGCTGATTCCTTTAACGCCAACCATGATGAAGATCAATTACAAAACCCACCTACAACTTCCCTGTCCACACAAACATCTATACAAGCCCCCTGTAGTCTAGTTGTCAATCAGCACTGTACCACAAACATCATCTTACTTTCCACAGCTTTGATTAAAGTCTTTGATGCTACAGGCAACCCTGTAGCATGTAGAGTGCTTTTGGATAGTGGAAGCCAATCCAACTTCATTTCCCAAAGATTATGTAACTTGTTAAAATTACCTCTAGAAAAAATACAATATTCTGTGACAGGTATCAGTCAGAAAACTGAAACTATATCTTCTAGAGCCGTGGTCAGGATTCAATCTAACTATTCCCACTTTGACATAAAATTATCTTGCTTAATACTGCCAGCCATTACTGGAAACGTTCCTGCTGTGTCCTTCAACTACACTTCACTAAAAATTCCTGAAAATATTGTATTAGCTGATCCATACTTCAATTCTTCTAAACCTATTGACCTGCTTATTGGGGCAGATACTTTCTGGGAACTGATTAACATTGGACAAATCAAGCTAGGAAAGGGTCTTCCCATACTACAAAAAACACTGTTCGGATGGATCATTTCAGGGCCGATGCAAATCAAGTCAGATCCTCATTCACATTCGCAATGTCTTTATTCTACTAGTATAGATAACCAACTGAATAAGTTTTGGGAATTGGAGGAATACTCTAAAACAAAATTTCTTTCACCTGAAGAGAACCTATGCGAAGAACATTTTTCTCAGCACACGGTAAGAGCTTCTGATGGTAGGTTCGTGGTACGTCTTCCTCTCAAAATTCCTGTTGACCGCCTTGGTGATTCAAAGGCAATTGCTCTGAAGCGTTTTTTGACCCTAGAAAGGAAGCTAGATGGAAATTCTGATCTTAAAAATTCTTATCAAAAATTCATTTCAGAATATGAAACACTTGGTCATATGTACTTGTCTAAGAATCAAAATGATGATTCTGGTTACTTCCTGCCGCACCATTGTGTGCTTAAAATGAGCTCAACCACCACCAAACTTCGCGTCGTTTTTGACGCCTCCTGTAAATCTGATTCAGGATATTCACTAAACGACTTACTGATGGTTGGCCCCAACGTCCAAAATAGTCTTTTTTCTATCTTATTACGATATCGTATGCATCCTGTGGTCCTGAGCGGGGACATTGAGAAAATGTACCGGCAAGTCTATGTGGCAGAAGATCAACATAATTTACAGCGCATACTCTGGCGTTCTAACAGCAATGAAAAAATTATGACATATGATCTGTCCACAGTTACATACGGTACTGCATCTGCAGCATTCCTTGCTACAAGGGCTCTTCAGGAAGTAGGCAAATTGCATCTTAAGGATGAGCCTAAGATTTCTCACATAATAGATGGTGATTTTTACGTCGACGATTTACTTACTGGTGGCCAAACTGTCGAAGAAGTCAAACAGATAAAGGAAACTATTCATGAACTACTCTTAAGATATGGTTTTCCCTTGAGAAAATGGGCTTCCAATGTAGCGTCACTCACTTCTGATCCCTCCACAAAATGCATTTCGTTTGATACAGGCAGCCCTTGCAAAACTTTGGGGCTATTTTGGAATCATAGTTCTGATACATTGGAATATGACATAGGCATAGGTACTGGTGAACACAACGAACGCGTTACAAAGCGCACAATCCTCTCCTCAATTGCGCAGATCTTTGACCCGCTTGGTCTTCTTTCTCCTGTGACGATCTCTGCAAAGATTATCTTACAGCAATTGTGGAAACTCAAAATATCATGGGATGAATCCATACCTATGGACCTACACACGATTTGGACTATTTTTAGGACTCAGCTGGTGCAGCTGAACAAGCTTCGAATACCTCGACTCACTCTTTGTGGTAACCCCATTGAAATTCAAATACACGGCTTCTCAGACGCCGCTGAACCAGGTTATGGAGCATGTATTTACATACGTTCTACTGATTTTCTTGGCAACAGCTGCTCCCAACTTCTTTGCGCCAAGACCCGCGTCTCGCCACTTAAACTAGTTACCATCCCGAGGCTCGAGCTCTGCGCAGCTGTACTTCTAGCCGACTTAATGAAAACAATATTATCATCCATAACGATTAAATTCAGCGCCACGTACTATTGGTGTGACTCTACCATAGTGTTGTCTTGGATTAAGTCATCTCCTCATCTTCTAAAAACGTTTGTTGCAAATCGAATTTCGCAAATTCAATCTATGACCACCTACGATGAATGGAGATATATTAAAACTACTGACAACCCAGCTGATATGCTCACCAGAGGATTGTCTCCCTTGAAATTATTGGATTCAGACTTGTGGTTTCATGGCCCTCCTTGGTTGTGTCATACCGAAGATCAGTGGCCAAATTACGTTTTCAATGTTTCAAAGGAAGATACTTCTGAGTTGCGAAATGTTTCTTCAGCTCATATAGCTTTGGAGGAACAAAGATCCAATGACTTTTTAACTCTTATTGACAAACGTTCTAGTTTAACCAAAATTTCTCGCATAGTTGCGTACGTATTGCGTTTTAAGATGATCTTAAAGTCAAAATCAACAGTTCACCTTAAGGAGAGGCTTGAGGTCACAAGTGAACTATCTGCTCAAGAGATAACTGATGCTCTTAACTTTCTCATTAGTATGGTACAAGCTGAAACGTTTCCTGAGGAATACTCTGCTTTACAGAAGGGGCATAAAATTTCTAATAAATCCAAACTTTTGACTTTGAATCCATTTTTTGATCATTCCAACAACGTGATACGAGTTGGAGGTCGCCTTCAAAATTCTGATTACGATTTTCAAAAAAGACACCCTATCATATTACCTCCTAAACACAGACTTACGCTTCTGATTGCTCAACACGAGCACATCAAGTTACTACATTCAGGACCACAATTAACCCTTGCATCATTACGTGAACGTTATTGGCCAGTTAGTGGAAGAAATTTAGTGAAAAGCGTGTATCACAATTGCACAATTTGCTTCCGTTTTAATGCCAAATCCACACAATACATTATGGGTAACTTACCAAAGGCTCGCATAACACCATCTAGACCATTTTCTGTCTCAGGGGTTGATTATGCCGGTCCCTTCATTCTTAAAGACCGCAAAGGGCGGGGTTCTAAGACTTCCAAGGCTTACATAGCCTTATTCATTTGTTTCGCCACGAAGGCATTACATTTAGAACTTGTAAGTGATTTAACTACTGAGAGCTTTTTGGCTGCCTTGTACAGATTCATGTCTCGTAGGGGCAAATGCGCACAGATATATTCAGACCAAGGTGCGACCTTTGTTGGTACTAATAATGAGCTCAAGGCTTTTCTTGAGCATGACTCCTCTGCCATCTCAAATAGTTTGGCGAACTCTGGTATACAATGGAGTTTCATACCTCCTCGCGCACCCCACTTTGGGGGACTTTGGGAATCCAATGTGAAATCAGTAAAGTACCATATAAAGCGTGTTATTGGTAATTCATGTTTAACATTTGAAGATTTTATTACTGTTTTAAACCAAATAGAGGCTTGTCTGAATTCCAGACCTTTATGTCCACTTTCTGACAACCCCAATGATCCTAATTCCCTTACCCCTGCGCACTTCCTGATTGGAGAGCCTCTTACCACAGTTCCGCAACCAAATCTGCTAGGAGTTGCAGAAAACAGACTGTCAATCTACGAGCATCGGCAGCAGATGGTCCAACATTTTTGGTCCCGTGGGGCCAAGGAATACATAACCGAGCTTCAGATTCGCACAAAGTGGAAACAGCATTATCCACAATTGTTGAAGCCAGGCATACTTGTCATCAGTAAAGAAGACGGACTCCCACCTTTGAAATGGCGAATCGGCAGAGTGACCGAAGTTTTCCCAGGAGAAGATGGCGTGATCCGCACAGCATCTATCAAGACAGCCACTGGAGTGTTCAAGCGTCCAGTGACCAAGCTAGCCATTATACCCAACCAAGACTATTAAAAGCCTATGGGCTTTCAAGGGGGGCGGTATGTTCAGTGTTGTGTCGTCGGCTCTGTTCAGTATCGTGCAACCGCGGCTCACCTTCGATTGGAACTCATTCCTAATCGTGGAGCCCATTCCTAACCGTCCTCGGTCCCCAATAAAGAAAAGAAGAATATGACAGAAGAAAAAAAAGAAGAGAAGTTTTTGATATATGAAATTATTATTTACGAATTTACGATTGTTATTATTGACACACACACATGCTTGACATGTTTTGTAAGTTTCTATAACTTTGTACAATTATTTAAATAAATAATTGCTTGAAACGTGAAATTCAGATAATTTAAACTCTACGAACAACAAGGAGACAACTTCAACTTTTTTTAATGTAACACCCTGTATATTATGCGATAAAATGAAAGATGTTTTCTGCCTGATTCCAAATACATATACAATGTGTTTCATGAACATCGAAACAGAGGTGTTTCAGGGTATTTTGAGGTCAATTTAAAAAAAAAAAAAAACGCATGACCACGTCATTTTTGTATTCAAGGGGGATTTGATCCAATCGGTATTTCGCTAGGGTGGTGCTCACCTTGGGCAGGGTGACTTTTTCACCTCTCTTTTAGATAGGGAAGATGGGGCGAGCGGTACCTTGTTTCAAAGATATCTTGATTCTTGTCACAACTTCGTATTCGTTTTGAAAATCGAATGATCAGTTCTCAAGATATTCACTGTGCCAGGAAAGTGCTAATTTGAGAATAACAGGATCAGAAGATTATTCCTTATTTAGCCCATGGCAACTTTGACAGTGAATATCTTGAGAACTAATACCCCTCGCAGTTATGACGAGAATCAAAATACCTTTAAAACAAGGTATCACTCGACCCATTTTCCCTATCTAAAAAACAGGGGTGAAATTTACCCTACCCAGGGGGGTACATCTTAACGAAATACCAATGGGGTCAAAAGGTCTCCTCCTTGAATACAAAAATGACGTGTCCGAGAGTTTTTTTTTTTAATAGACCTTAAAATACCCTAAAACGCCTCTCTTTTGATGTTCGTGAGACACCCTGTATATATATTAATCACAGTTGTGTGAGCCATTTTTGACTTATCTAATCTATCATTATAAATTATAAATAAACTAGCTAATGACCCGCTGCGTTGCCAGCATGTAAATACATTTTGAAATAATACACTTCTTTTCAAATTTTGATATCATAGTCGCTTGTGAGTTCAGTGACGCATTAAAAGCACTCCAGAGCTGCTCTAGAGCGCCCCGGGCTGTTTATAGGCGTTCCAGTGTATCAGAGTTTTACGCAACCGAACTTTTTTTTTTTTCGGGATAAAAAATAGCCTATATCACTCTCCTATATAGCCGATTCGATTGGCCGGATTAGATCGATCTGGTTTAATTTAAGTGAACTACACTGTGTTCGATTCAAGCTGGATCAGTGCACCCTCATCAACAAAAAAATGATCTAGATCAGAAGAAGTTCACTTAAATTGAACCCAAATCGATCTAATCTGGGTCAATCGAATTCACCTTATATAGAGATACGTGGTATTAATTCAAGATCGGTCCAGCCATTCTTGAATTCAAAAAATAATAAAGTTACGTTGGTTGAATGCAAGCCTAGATAAATGAAATATGGCAACGTTGTTTCATGCTGTCAAAAAGTTGGGTTATGTTGTTATGTAATGTGAATGAGTTTGTTTACAATTAAATTAATAATTAATTCAAAATTAATTTCTTTTTCCGAGATGCGTAACCTATCCACAAACCTTCCTTGGGATGGCCATAACAACCTACCAAAGTCTCATCGTAATCAGATAAGTGGTTTTCGAGTGCATATCCGGATACCCCGCGAACTTTGATTTTTATATATACAGGGTGTATATTTTAAGTGATACCACTATTGCTATATCCGAAACGGTAAGAGATACAAGGGTGGTTAAATTAGAAAAAAAGTCGCCTTTTTTGATGCCCATTTACGTCTCGTTCACAGTGTTGCCAAATTTGGGGTGATTTCTAAAAAAACGCCCAAAAATATTTTATCAGTTATTTGAAAAACAATTGATTTTCGAGACACAATTTGAATTTGAAAGTTTATAAAAATGTTTCGCTCTACAACATGGCATCTTCAAATTTCAAATCCGACGTTTCGTGATCGAGCTACCATCATCAACTTCATTTTTTTAAATACCGACCTGGATTTTTTATGTCATTTTCAGAAAGCGCCCTTATTTCCCTTTCTGAAAATGACATAAAAAAATCCAGGTCCACATTAAAAAAAATGAAGTTGATGATGGTAGCTGGGTCACGAAACGTCGGGTTAAAAATTTGAAAATGCCATGTTGTAGAGCAAAAAAAATTATAAAACTTTCAAATTTAAATTGTGTCTCGAATATCAATAGTTTTCGAAATAATTGATGAACCAATTTTAGGCGCTTTTTAGAAATCACCCTGTATTTCGTAATCTGAAAGGAATTTGGCAACACTGTAAACAAGTCTTGAATGGGCATCAAAAAAGGCAACTTTTGCAAAAAAAAAGTCAATTATCGCCTGTCAATATTTCCGAAACAGTTGAACTTAGGGTACCTATAGGGTATATCAAATGAAATCTGCTCAGAATTTTATGTAGAATTATTAGGATATTTAATAATATACAGGGTATTTCATTTACAATAGGAAAGTTTGACCACGACCAGTTTTTCTGAAAAACCCAGCATACCTACCTACCTATGTGAAAGTGAGTTTTAAAAAAAAAAAAAAATTCAAATGAAAAAGGTAGAAGGGGTGACATTTATAACCAATCACCCTGTACCTATTTTATTGACTGGAAAAATCGGAGGAAAAACCCATATTTAGGCTACAGTTGTTACATATTCCGATGCTCAGCTACATGCCGTTTGTCATTTGTCGTGTACGTTATTTAACAGCTGTCAATTATTAAAAGAGGAGAAATTGATTTAGGGCCAAATTATGGACTGACTCGTAAACATCTGGTTGTTACCTAGCAGGTACTTTCCATGCTCTGGATAATGGAAAGTACCTGCTAGGTTACAACCAGACACTTACCAGTTGGTCCATAATTTGGCCCTTAGCCGATATTAAACTTCAGGAATTAAAATAAAAAACAAAAATACATTTATTTCTACCTAAATAAAAATTATGGCATATTTACATAAATATAGATGAGCAACTGTTAATAAACCTATAATCCAGTCCAGTTCCACGACGTTTTAGCTATTTTTTTGAATACATCTTCAGTGCAAAATCGTTTGACTCAAACTACTGATGCCTCTAGATAATGTGATAGGGGCGTGGCTATACGCTACTGAAGCTTGGTTATAAGCCAATGGAAGGTGGCTATAAGCTAGTGGGGCGTGGTCTAGGGCTAAAGTAGGAGCATGCGCGAGCTAGAATGAAGAAAAAATGCTTAAAAACTCTAATTTCAGCACATGCTAATTTTTACCGTTAATGGTGCATGGGCCAAGGCCAACGGCGTAGGCGCATGGGCAATGGCTAATGGGGCATGTGCGACAGCTAGGGCGGGAGCATGCGCCACAGCTACAGCAGGGGCGTGGCTAACTAGAGGAGTCACATGATGTAATGGTTCTTTTTTGACTACAGCATTGAATCCGTTGATGGGGTCGGCCACGTAGTCTACACGACGTTTCGAGCCATCCGGTTCCACTAGAGAATAGGAGCCTCTGACCACGTCACCGTCTCGGACTTCTTCTTGGGATTTTTGGTCACCAGTGTGTGGGTCCTGGAAGTATCATTATGTTTATGCAAAATAAGCACTTTTAACTTTTGCGAATCAGGATTTTGAGCAGAATCTAGTGACGTATTCCGATTTTTTTTAGTTGACCTCAGTTTGAAATATTGACAAAATTCCAATTTTTTCACATAGCACATCTTGTATATTGATAATTTCATTGTTTGTGTCAATTTCAATGCTGATGATGTTAGAAAGGTTTATCTTTTCGAGAAAAGAAATTATATCCGTTTCTGATCATAAGAGACGATGTGTTAAAAAGAAATCTTTCTCATTTGCCCTACACGAAAGTCCTTTTTTAATACTGATTACAAAAACGGATTTTAATTTTATTCTCAAATAGCTATTAGCAAGAATAAACCTGATATTAAAATTTTTATCGGTAAATTTGGCACAAACAGAGCTCGCTTCCTATTAAAAGTGTCCAAATTGTCACACCCTGTACACGTTTAGGTAATGTTAAGGAACTTGACGCAGATACTATTGCCTTTTCAGTTTTCAAGAAATGTGTTTTGGCATCCATTTGAATAGTGACGATTTTCCGAGAAAATTTTTTCTGACAACTGTAAATTAAAAGTATCGATACCGTTTTTATAGACAGAATTTTTTGATGAGATAATTCCTGTATTTTTATATTGCATGACGTGACGTCCATTGAAAACATGATAATGGACTTAAATTATTTAAATATGTAATATGTAGTCCATTTTATAACTTTTCCTTTTATGTAATTAAATACTATTAGCTACCATTTAATGAATTTAAAACTTGTCTATTGATTATGTTATTACTTCGCTTGAACAGCCTAATTAATTGTTTAAACATGCTAAATAGTTAAAAGTTTGTTCTTTGGAGACTCTCCGATCTGCTATGGTAATTGGCCTACTCCAATCCACTAGACAGGATATTTTGAAAAATGCCAAAATAAATGGGGTCCTCTTATATTAACTTTTTATAATAATCATGCTGGCAAGAAACTAAGAAACTTGACCAACGTTTTTACCAGGTATTGAGTGCTCTGTAAGAATGGGGTTTTCCTATAAATAAAAAAAAATAAAAAATTTCAAGCTGGGCAGGGGGCAGAGCAGATGCCATGTGTGTCTGATATCTGATACTAAAGGTACATGAATCCGGTTATGCTTATTACTTACGCTAACTCCATATTCAAATTTGTATTGAGGGTGAGCGTTATAGGGTTCGGCTCTCACGACTGGTGCATGGGCTACAGCTATCGGTGCTGATATTGGTTGCAAGATGGGGCTGGCTTTTACGGTTATAAGGACCGAAAAGGCTACAACTAGATAGAACTAGAACAAAAAATTTATTTTCAAAATAACAACAGTCAAATTGTAGGAATTGCAGAATTTATTATCTTATGTAGGGTGTTTGGCTGTATATGTAAATATTTTTTTAATTTTTGTACAAAAAAAATCCCAAACTTACTTACTTACCTACCTATGTATTTCTTAGTTTCTTACTACATATTTATTTTTACATGAAATAACCCTAATTTCTTTTATAAGAATTTATTTTATTAGTCTATGTTGCATACAGTGGCTCTGTGTCATTTGCGCGATAGCCGTTTGTGCGAGGGAGAAGAGTGCGATACTAGAAACGCGAGGGACAAAAGCGCGACGAAACAAAAACGCGACAAGACAAAAGTGCAATGGACAAAAACGCGACTGGATAAAAGCGCGAGGAACAGAGGCGCGAAGGACAAAAGTGCGACGGAACAAAAACACGAGGAACAGAAGCGCGACGAACATAAACGCGACTCGATAAAAGCGCGGGAAACAAAAGCGCGACGGAACAAAAATGCGACTGATGGAATAAAGCGCGATTGAACAATAAGCGAGGTGCCTAAGTATCTACGAGGACTATAGAACGCTTTCCAAAATACAAGACTATTTCGGTGGCTCCGGTTCAAAAGAGCGATATTTAAAATAGCGGCATCAGAATGGCGACATATTGTTAAAGCAATATATCAAAATAGCGACATTCTAAACAGCGACTTATTAAAATAGCAACATTCAAAACAGCGACATGTAAAAAAAAACAGCGACATATCAAAAGAGCGACATTCGAAAGCGCGAAACTTAAAACAGCGACATTGCAGAAGAGCAACATATGCTAAGAACGAGATTTAAAACAACGACATATTAAAAGAGCGATATTCAGAGGGACCCATCAAATTGTTTAAATAATAATCAAAAAAATGCAGAGTTACTCAAACTAACCCAAACTAACCTGTTCGCCTACTGCGATTTAGTCCTCGTAAGTTAGCATTTTTTTTTAGAAACAAGGCGCGGTCAAGGGACGCTACGCTATAAATAAATTGACTGTTTATTATTGACGATATATTAATTTGAATCAATAGTAATCAAGAAAATGCACACTAAACCAAAATAACCCGTTCGCCTTGTGTGATCTAGTCCTCGTAAATTCGCATTTTATTTATAAAAAACCAAATTGATTAAGTTATAGCGTAGCGGCATTTGAGCACGCTTTGTTTTTCAAATGAAATGCTAACTTATGAGGATTAGATCGCACTAGGTGGACGGTTTATTTTGGGCTAGTTTGAGTAAGACTGCATTTTCTTGATTATTATTGGTTCAAATTGATATCGCCATGGAGACTTACTCAAACTAACCCGAAATAACCCGTCCGCCTAGTGCGATCTACTTCTCATAAGCAGTTTATTAAAAAAAAAAAAAAAAACTTAATTTACTTATAGCGTAGCGTCTCTTGAGCGCGATTTGTTTTTCAAATAAAATGCTAACTTACGAGGCCTAGATCGCACTAGGCGGACGGGTTAGTTTGACAAAGTCTGCATTTTTTCAATTATTATCGATTCAATTTGATGTGTCCCTCTTTTGTTTAGAGATCGCTATTTTAATATGTCGCTGTTTTAAATCTCGTTCTTTACATATGCCGCTCCTTTGCAATGTCGTTGTTTCAAGTATCGGGCTTTCGAATGTCGCTCTCCTGATATGCCACTGTTTTTCTAAATGTCGCTGTTTTAAATGTCCCTATTTTAATAAATCACTGTTTTGAATGTCGCTATTTTGATATATCGCTAGAACAATATGTCGCCTTTTTGATGTCGCTATTTCAAATATTGTTCTTTTGAACTGGAGCCACCGAAAATATCTTGCATTTTGGGAAGTGATCTTTAGTCCTCGTCGATAGTTAGGCACTTCGCGTTCTTGGCCAATCGCGCTTTATTCCAGTCGCGCTTTTGTCTCTCGCGTTTTTGTTCCATCGCGCTTTTGTCCTTCGCCCTTTGATTCTCTCGCTGGCTCTTTTAACCAGTCGCGTTTTTGTCCATCGTGCTTCATTCCAGTCGCGTTTTTGTTCCGTCGCACTTTTGTCATTCGCGTTTTTGTTCCGTCGCGCTTTTGTTTCGTCGCGCTTTTGTCATTCGCGTTTTTGTTCCGTCGCGCTTTTGTCATTCGCGTTTTTGTTCCGTCGCACTTTTGTCCCTCGCGCTTTTGTTCCTCGCGCTTTCATCCAGTCGCGTTTTTGTCCATCTCGCTTTTGTTCCATTGCGCGTTTGTCCCTCGCGTTTTTTGTATCGCGCTTTTGTCCCTCGCGCAAATGACACAGAGCCACATACAGTATTTTAGAAGGTACAACGAAGACTGAACAGGGACTTAATTTTGACTTTCCCTGTAGTTTTGAAGAAAACGAAGATAGCAGTTAAAGTTTGTTTTTTTTTCTTCCCCAAGTCAAAAATTTAGTAACTATGTTGGTAACACAAGCCTTTTCTATATAAAAAATTTGAAGCATTGATCATTTTACATTGTATTGCTAACCTAATGTCATTTTGACTTTTATCCTCGCTTTTATCTTTAAAAAAAAAAACAGACTTTAGATGTAACTTTTTTCGTAGAATTTGAAGATTTTACTTGAAAAACAATTGACCCAGAAACAAAAGAGTTATGACGTACATCTCTGTTTTTTTAAATAGAATACCCGATTTTTTATTTCATATTTGAAAGCGAGCATGTTTTTATGTATCCTACAACATACATTATCTCGTAAATTTTTGTTGATAATATTGTTAATGTTATCGCAATATGTTCTTGTATACAGGGTGTTCATTTTAAAACCTACTATCCCTTTATCTCGAAATTGAAAAATTTTCGAAAAAATTTCTGAAACACGGCAACTATAATTCGAGGGGGGATGAGGATGCAAAATTCACCTCCTCCCTTTCAACTCCCCAGCCCCCAGAGCCACCCCCTAGAAAATCTTAAAGGGGGTGTGATCTAAAAATGGAAGTTTTAGTGCCAAAAAATCCAAGAATAAATATTTAAACCGCATCTTGCTACTATGGTCCGTTTTCGAGTTAGGGCGGTTTAAAGTTACAACGGATTATCAGGGATAGTATTAAAACGTGTAAGAAATTTCCAAAACGAAAGACAATTATTTCCTAGAGCGAATTGCGACCACACAAAGTATAGGGTACGGTTCACTGACGACCGAACGAATAGAAGACTGCGATTGTGCGGCAGTTGTGACATCACAAGTTCCTGCATAATACAAGGAATTTTCTCGGAGACTATTTCGAATATAGGACTGAGGTTTTCACGAGAGATCTAAGAATTTTTTTCTTCATTTGAATAGCTTAAGTCGTTTTTTATGGTCTAAGGGGTCACACCTCCTTTAAATGGGAAGGGGAGTAAAGTGATACATCATTTTGGTGGGTTTTCAATTCCATACATTTTGGTACTAAATTTTAATCCTTAAGTTCAACTGTTTTGGAAATATTGATAGTTGAAAATTGACTTTTTTGCTACTTTGACAGGCTCTAAAACCTAAAAAATTAATTTTCGAGGAAAACCGATCTTACATTCTTATCTTAAATTTTCAAAAAACTATCATTTAACACCAACTTTGAATTTAACCGGAGAATAAATTTTTGACCGGAATTTCTGATCATGGATTAAATTCAAAGTTGCTGTCAAATGATAGTTTATGAAAATCTAATGGAGTTTCTGATTGGTAGTCTAGTGCGGAACTAGTGTAATTTTTTCTATTTCTGTCTTTTTCTTCTACAGGTCGATTAAAAGGATGCAAATACACTCAGTACGCACTGAATCTACCAATCGGAAACGCCATAAGACAAGAATGTGAGATTGGTTTTTCTCTAAAATTAATCATTTAGGTTTTACAGCCTGTCAAAGGTGTAAAAAAGTCAATTTTCAACTGTCAATATTTCCAAAACAGCTGAACTTAGGTATTAAAATTTAGTTCAAAATGTATGGAATTAAAAACCCTCCAAAATGATGTACAGGGGATTTGATTATATTTGGACCCATACTTACAGCCTTTACTATTTAAGATAGAAAAAAATTTTAAATACAAAACTTGACAGTTTTTCACTATATTTTCTTTTAACGTTATCAAAAAAAACATAATCGCATCAAAAAATGGAGAAACGTAGACAACTTCGACTTTTTTTAATGGAACACCCTGTATATTTTGCTATAAAATGAAATATTTTTTCTTCTTGATTCCAAATATACAAGGTGTTCCTAAATATCATGTACAAACGAAAAGGGGTGATTCTTTGGTTTATTTTATGACTAAAATTTCTAATAAACATGGGTCCGCAAACGCTTCGTTATTTATTGTTATTCGTATTCATATTGAAAACGAGTAAGAATATGGCGGCGAGAGGTGTCTTACTTCTAGATTCCCATTGAAAATGAACAAGAATATGGCTGCGGGACCTCTATTGTCGCCACTGACAGGCAGAAAAGGGTTATTGAGTCACTTTAGTTTCATCTAGGTATTTACAGAGATTTGTTTTTTAATTTTTTTGTCGATAAGGGTTGGTGATACGAAAAAACTATAAGAAAACAAAAAGTTCCTAAATAAGGAAGAAAAATGATTTCGATTCTTAAGGTGCGTTTAGACTTGAGCACCTACGCACTGAGCGACCGCGAATGCTCTAGTGTAAACAACTGTGCGCGCACGCTCGCTCTGAATCTTTCTGTGTGGGAATAGCCGCGAACGCGAGCGGGCCAGTGTCGAGTGTCGGTCTCTGGTACAGGGTATTTGATTATATTTGGCACCATACCCACAGCATTTACTATTTAAGATTTAAAAAAAAAATTTCTACTTGCGTGCGCAAAGTTATTACTTTGCGCACGGAAACTCTTTGCGCACTCATTTTTGTTACGCATAGCTACCGCATTTAAACTCGATTTTTCGATGTTTTGTGGGTTTCTGGATAAACTTATATTCAGATAGAAGAGCCTGATATTATTTTTGTTCCGTTCGAAGAAACGCATTCAGGTAATGTTTAGCTTTTTTAATTTGACACTTTCGATATAAGGAGCGAGGGGAGGAAAAATCCAGCAAAATAGATGTGAGGTCAGGTGACCGTTGACATGGGGAGTCAACTCACATTCCTTTAGAGTATCAGATTATAAAAGTTGGACTGTAAGTTGCTACGAAAAGAATGAATCAGACACCAATAGACAAAGCAAGATCTATGATAATGCAAGCAAAAAATGGATAATATATTTTGGGAAGATGCTGTACTTGTGGCTACGTAAAACTAATTTAATAAGTCACATGAACAAATATCGTCGTGGTAAATTAAGTCTCAATTTGGCAGGAAAAACAAACTTAACGACTTGTTCAAATTTTAATTAAGTAATACCGCTAGCACAACCAATGTTGCAAATAAAGTAAAGCTGATCACTGAAAAAAAAATAAAAATACTTGAAAACACAATACATTGAACTAGGAGAGAAAATTACTAGTTTTGAGCATCTGGAAACATTTAAGAAGATTAGGTACCGCGCCTCTCTGGATGCTATGCAAATCTTCGAACACTCGTAGAAAAAGTATTGTTCCTAACACTTGCGCAAAGTGTCTTTCCCGCACTCAAAGCTTATCCGAACTCCGCTTCGCGTCGTTCGTCTAACTGCTTTTTCGTGCGGGATAGTATCACTTTGCGCACTTGTTAGGAAAATAACTATTAAATACAAAACTGGACAGTTTTTTTCTATATTTTCTCTTAATAGTAACAGAAAAAAGAAAATCGCATCGGAAAATGGAGAAACATAGGCAACTTCAACTTTTTTAAATAGAACACCCTGTATATTATGCGATAAAATGAAAGATCTTTTCTTCCTGATTCCAAATATGTATATTTTGATCCCATTTGGGTGAGTCGTTTCTGATATATCTTAGTTTAAATTATCAATAGTAATATAACTAGTGCAATGGAAATTATTGATAATTTTTGGGAAATTTGCCCGAATGCACGTAGTGCACGAGTGCCTTTTTCAGTTAAAAACGCATGAGTGCAAATTTGTCGAAAATTATAAATATATTTCCATTGCACGAGTTGTATTTAATGAGAGAATTTCATAAATCAAAAATTTAAATTTTTTGTCAAAAAATGTCAAAACACCAGTTTTCGCACCAGTTAGTATGCAATTATCTGATAATTTGCACTAGTGCAAATTATCGCGTAATTACAATCTGATTGGTTCAAATCAATAATCAAAACATGTCAATTTATCGTTGGAATACCAGTTTTGACAGATGTATGAAATTCTCAAGAAAATCCAAAGAAATTTCATATAGATTTAAATGTCTTGACATCTAGGACGGCGGCTAGACAAAAATATTCTCTTTAATATGGTATATATATTATTTGAAACATATCAAAGTAGAGCTCGAAAAATCAGTTATTTCGTAGACACGACGCGATTGAATAAAATATATGTTTGCTTTAATCTGCGATAACTCCTTTATATATTGGAGTATTGAATTAATTTTTTG
Source organism: Ceutorhynchus assimilis (assembly GCA_917834065.1). Lineage (NCBI taxonomy): Eukaryota > Metazoa > Arthropoda > Insecta > Coleoptera > Curculionidae > Ceutorhynchus > Ceutorhynchus assimilis. The sequence continues at coordinate 14,919,520 of OU892290.1, forward strand.
CTCAAAAATTGGCAAATTTGATTGGCTTTCTTTTGACTCAATTATATACCGACCTATTTTCAATAATAAACTCAATAGAGCCGTTTAAACACAACAAAGCGCGGTCTGGCGGCAGAAATTGTGGGGCTCCCCTCTCATTCCCGCTGCCTGCTGACAATCAGGAGCATGAATTAAATAACTATGTGCGACGCCGTAGAATGCATGACAGTCAATTTTCCTTGTCTATGGAACTTTGTGTTCTATTTGTGAAAAGTCTTGTTTATCGGGTTCTGCTTGAATAAGGAGTTTGCACAGGTAAGATGATAATTACAGGTATTTTTTCGATCTGAACTAACTCAACAAACTGGTTTAAACACATCAGGTTGTGGAAATATATAAGTATTAAAATTTACTTAAAAAATCTTTTATTAGATAATGGATTTCCACCAAGTAAAAGCCGATTCAATCAAAACATCAGGTTTGTTTATGAGCGTCAAAAAAACAATTCTAGCCAATGAAATTGTAGTAAAATCAGATGACAGTTGTTTGAAACAAACCTCAATTGACTTCGATCAGTTTGTTCAGATCGAAAGAATATCTACCTGGATCTGGATTATCAGTAAGTATATTTCATTGCAGTTGATAGCTCAAATCGAGGTTTAGGACCATAAAGTCATTGTGAACCTTATGGTTTACTTACAATGGCTCTAAAATGACTTCATGGTCTTAAACTTCGATTTGAACTATCAACTGCAATGAAATAGACTATAGTAACATGAAAAGTTAACTGAAAATTATCGATAATTTTTGGGAAACTTGTAAGTACGAACGCACTTAAGTTAAAAAAGAGAACGAGTGCAAGTCAAAACTTTAAAAATTAATTAAATAGGTTGGTGGTTCTCTGAGCCGATAATAAGTTATCGGTACCTATCTATAATAATTATCCCGTAATTTCAAGTGTGATTGGTCTGTCAGGATCTATTCATATAGATATTAGAACATTCAACAGATGAATGAGAATGAATGTATCCCTTTTTACGCTTTACGTATAGCTACTAATTCAAATTTTTACATTATGTAGACGGACTAACATTGACGTCATGGATATTGTTTTGTTTTTGAAAAAGCCAACAAAACAGTGCTTCGCGACCATTTTTTCTGCAGCAGATAAAAGAGAAGATGCTATTTCTTCACAGATATTGTCACGAAGAAAATAAAGAAACGCTAATCCCAAAAGATTCAAATACACTGTGATATTTTGCATCCGCAGCGAAAAGATCAGTATACAAATTCATTCTACCTTGCATAACATCATTATTTGAATAGCGCTTGTGAAAATCTTTTCTCGGGTAGTACTCCTTGTAGCTACCTGTACATTAGTACATCTATTAAGATATTATATTAAGTTTTTTCTTTTATTGGTGCTGCTTTTACCACAAATCAAGCAGTCAGCTTTTATATTGAACTCCTTCCTACCACTATGACCACTGCTTGATGGAAATACTTTGGTTATGTTTGAGTTAGTTATTTAATTTCAATATTATTTTTTCTGCAAACATATTTTCTGCAACTTTTATGATAGATATTTGAATCTTTCGGGACTAGCGTTTATTTCTTTTCTTCGTGACAATATCAGTGAAGAAATAGCATCTTTTTTTTTTCTGCTGCAGGAAAAATTGTCAAGTAGCCCTGTTTCGTTGGCTTTTTAAAAAGCTAGGTGATTCCGCCGTTAATGTTTTCCAACATAAAACACAAACATTATCCATGACGTCAATGTTAGTACGCCTACAAAATGAAAAAATTTAAAGTAGTATAGTATTTTTATTCTGAGTTGAAACACTGAGGATATTTCAACATCACATCGCTCTCTTCTCTTAATTTCATAGAAAATCTATTGTAAAGTTTTCCTGTATAAAATATAAGCAGCGACAGTAGCCCAGAATAATAGATAAGGTCGGCACGCACCTATAGATTGAATTATTGGGGTGGGCTACTTACTTTTCTTCTTTTCGGGGAGGATGCGGGTGCCTGGCTGACTGGACTATATACGCGTTATCTATAACTAGTAACTAGTGTCATCCCAATTTATATGTATATTATTTGCTGTTTTATTCCACGTATTATTTAGTTGTGTTTTTTGACATTGATTATATACCTACCTACGTAAGCGTAGAAGAGGGATAATTCCAATTTCATTCATGTGTTGAATATAACAAATAATTGAACGAGTGGTAGAGTGGTAGATCCTGACTTAGACCAATCACATTTGATGAATTACGGGATTTTGGCGTTCACTCGTTCTCTTTTTTAACTTAAGTGCGTTCGTACTTACAAGTTTTCCAAAAATTATCGATAATATTCAATTAGCTTTTTATGTTACTACTTACTGATGATATGAGAATCCGATGAACTAGACTTTTCATAAATATAGAACACAAAGTTCCATAAACAAGGAAAATTGACTGTCATGCAGTCTAGGTATCGCACGTAGTGTTTTAATTCATATCAGGGGTTGTTAGTTGGCAGCAGGAATGGGAAGGGAGCCACACAACTTCTGCCGCCAGACCGCGCTTTGTTGTGTTTAAACGGCTCTATTGAGTTTATTACTGAAAATAGGTCGGTATATAATCGAGACGAAAGAAAGCCAATTAAATTTTCCAGTTTTTGAGCAGAAAACTAATTGAATACTCCAATATATAAAGGAGTTATCGCAGGTTAAAGCAAACATATATTTTATTCAATCGCGCCGTGTCTACGAAATTACTGATTTTTTGAGCTCTACTTTGATATGTTTCGAATAAAATATACACCATATTAAAGAGAATATTTTTGTCTAGAATCTAGAAGAAAAATCATTCTATTACCTTAGCGGTTTAGAAGTTATATGAGGTTAAAGTTGGAAATTTTAGTTTCCGTATATTTTTAGTTTTTTGCTCCTAACTTGGCTCTCGACCAATGAAAAAAGTCGTCCATTTCGATTTCATATGCAGAAAAATATGCTGAATCATCTGATACTAGTCTCAATAAATTATACCTCAATACCGGGTTTTTGAACGCAAACGCTTTTCCGCCGACGGCCTAATCCTTATGAAATTTCATTGCAAATTATCTATAATTTAAGTTAAAATACAAGGGCGTACCCAGCGAGGGGCAGGGGGGGGGGCAGATAAATTATAAAAAGGCTCCGCTAAGTGCAGAAAATAAAAAAATCAAAATAAACCACTATGGTTTTACTAAAAAAATTACAAACCCGAAAAATATATTACTAAATACTACTAAAATATATTCATATACCTACGTAAGTCAAACGCAGCGCACTGCACAGCCTACTAGATTTGCAATTAGCGGAATTAGCAAAGAAATATGAATTTTCTATTACGATCCTGGCCCCTGCGAATTTGTTGTATTGTGTTGTTTTTCTAACGGAATTCGATTATTTGCATTTGTTATTCAATGTTAATTTGTTTGTGCAAGTACTGCAAGTAAACTTAATTTACTTAGTTGTTGATAAACGTCTATGCTATGTTGTTAGCAGTTACGTTACACTAGTAAACATTGTCAGAAATTTATATTAGATTGTACTGTAACGAAAATTACCCTGAGTCCGCCTCTGACTCTTCCCGGCCGCGTGGAGAATTCTCGAGACGCAGCGCGAAGCTTCGTACGTGCTGCGGAGAGAATCTTCGAGAAGCAGGCGCTTCGGATATAAAAGGAACAATGTCGGGCGGCGAGGGCAGATTTCGCCAGTGCCGGGTTGAAGAATAGAATACTTTTATAAATAAATACAAGATACAAGGCGTTACATAAACTAGTTAGTGTGTTTAGTTAAATTAATCAGAGTGAATTTTAGTTAAGTGTTAATAAAAGTATAGTTTTAATTAATTGGCAGCTTTTATCACATCGTAGTCGAACAAGTTCACGCTAAAAACGTTACAGTACTTATTGGAAAATCTGCTGAATCTACCTATTTCGGGCATCTCATGTCTATCAACTTAGCGAGACAACTTCGAAAAATCGATTTTCCATTATGCCAAGAATTTGCCGCTTTTTTGCCGCTAATTAAATGTGGAATTAAAAAATTTGCCGCTCATTTGGTTTTTTCTTAATTACGTGTTTTGCTAACTTGACGTCAAGATAGCGAGACAACATCACTAAATATGTCAGCAGTAAAAAATTAGGTATATGAAAATTTGCCGTTTTTTTGCCGCTAATTAGTTGTGTAAACCAAAAATTTGCCGGTTCTTTTTTTTTCCATAAATAATCAAGTTTGAAAAAAAAAATCATTTGTTTCGCTAACTTGACATCAAGTTAGCGAGACATTATCACTAAAAATGTCGGTAGTGAAAAATTGAATGAATGGAAATTTGCCGTTTTTTTGCCGCTAATTAGTTGTGAAAACCAAAAATTTGTCGCTTCTTTTTTTTTACAAAAAATCAAGTTTCAAAAAAAATCACTAAAAATGTCGGTAGTGATAAATTGAGTGAGTGGAAATTTGCCGCTAATTAGCTCTTTTTCTACAAGAAAATATCGCGTTTGAAAAAAATATCATGTATTTCGCTAACTTGACATCAAGTTAGCAAAACAGTATCAATAAAAATGTCGGTAGAAAATTTCATTCATCTGTCAAAACTGGTATTCGAACCATAAACTGGGCTCTGTGTCATTTGCGCAACAGTCGTTTGCGCGAGGGAGAAAAGCGCGATACTAAAAGCGCGAGGGACAAAAGCGCGACGGAACAAAAACGCGACTGCATAAAAGCGCGAGAAACAAAGGCGCGAGCGAGAAAAGCGCGAGAAACAAAAGCGCGAGGGACAAAAGCGCGACGGAACAAAAACGCGAAGGACAAAAGCGCGACGGAACAAAAACGCGACTGGAATAAAGCACGATTGGACAACAACGCGAGGTATCTAACTATCTACGAGGACTGTAAGCAAAAGAGGGACACATCAAATTGTATCAATTATAATCAGAAAAATGCAGCCTTACTCAAATTAACCCATACTAACCCGTTCGCCTAGTGCGATCTAGTCTTCGCTGAATAGAATTTTATTTGAAAAACAAGGCGCGGTCAAGGGACCCTACGCTATAAATAAATTGACTGTTTTTTTGGATAAAATGCTAACTTACGAGTACTGGATCGCACTAGGCGGACGGGTTATTTTGGGTTAGTTTGAGCAAGTCTGTATTTGCTTTATTATTATTGGTTCAATTTGATGTCGCAATACAGACTTACTCAAACTAACCCAAAATAACCCGTCCACCTAGTACGATCTAGTCCTCGTAAGCATTTTATTTAAAAAAGCAAAGTTAATTCACTGATTGCTCAGGGTCTCTTGAGAGCGCAGTATTTTTTAAATAAAATGCTTTGTTGCCTTTATTGATTTCAAGCGTGCTTTTGATAGCGTTAAACACTCACTACTTTGGAGAAAACTCCATAGTTTTGGGGTTCCTCCCTCCTATATAAACATCTTAATTCAGATTTACTGTAACGCTTCAGCTAAAGTAAAATGCTCTGACGGACTTTCAGACCCAATTGGAATAAGTGAAGGCGTACTTCAGGGAGAACCACTATCCCCTTTTCTGTTTTTACTGTTTCTCTCTGATATCATACAGTTTTTTGAGGGTAAGGGAGCTAGGCTAATTAATATTGATGGTGTTAATGAACTTTTTATGCTGCTCTATTGTGACGACCTAATTGTTTTCGGGCTTTCAGAACGAGATCTACAATGCAACCTGAATATCCTGGCTGAGTATGTACAGGAGAACAATTTGGCAGTCAATGTTGCAAAGTCCAAAATAATGTGTTTCAGGAGAGGGGGTTTTCAAGCTAGTTACACCAAAAGATTTATTTTCAAAAACGAACCCCTTGAAATTGTCAATGAATATACATACCTTGGAGTCACTTTCACTGCATCTTCTAAATTTCGAATTATGGCAGACAAATCTATCTCAAAATGCAAACAGGCCATTGGCGCGGCAGTTTCACATCTATCAAAGTCTAAATCATTTTCAATTACTTCAAGACTTAAAATATTTGAAACGTGTGTACTTAACATAATGTCTGGGTCCGCACCCATCTGGGCCCTAAGATATCTAGACGTCCTTGAACAGATACAAACATCATTTCTCAAAAAATCTCTTTGCCTAAAAGCACCTCTTCAGCCATACTTCGCCTGGCGTTTGGCGTTTCTCCTATAGCGACAACTATACTTAAATGGACTCTCAACTTTCTCAAAAGGTTGCTCTCTATGGATGAAAGCAGATTACCCTTAATTTGCCTTAAAAGGCAACTACAGCTTATCGACTCGCCGCTAGCATATAACTGGCTATCGCAACTCAAATTGGTACTTACTGGAACAGGTTTTGATAATATTTTGATTAATAATTTAACACCAAGATTTGTAACTAGACGAAAAATCGATCAAATAATTGACAAATACCGAGAGCTATCCTTTCGGAAAGATATTGCTTTGGCTAGAGATTCCAGTTATATGACCTTTTATCCATTTTTATCAATAACAAAAAATCCAGCTACTTATTTAACATTTAGAGTACAAACATTTGTTTTGAAACTCATAGCGCAAACAAGACTTGCCAACAAATACCTATGTGCTTTTACCTTTAATTCTATCCTCTATAAACTTGACCCCCGCATAATATGTACAGTTTGTAACACCTCTGAACTAGAGACATTAGACCACATTCTTTTCAGATGTCCAATGTATAGAGAAGTCAGACCATTAACATGGTCGAGCCCTGACTCATTTCTCAATTTACTTGAAACCTTAGCTCCAGTATCTGCCAAAACATTTGCTTCCACCATAATGTCATTCCTCAGGCTTCGATCCTTTTTGATATCGCAGGATTAGAATTTGTTAGAAATATCAACTTTCTCTCTTTTTTTTGTTGTATAGACCCCTTCCATAGGTACTTTTATTAGGCACCAAAATGTGAACCCTTCTGGTTTTTAGTTTATACATAGAAATACAAGTAACTTTATCTTTCGCTTTGTAATTAGATTAAGATTATTTAGATTATTATTATTTTTTGTTCGTTTCTAATAACAAATACGTATCCAAATTCAAAACAAATTATATTCCCTCCTTTATAAGTTTATTTTTGCTTTTGTAATTCAAACCACTACGTTTACTAGATTTAGAGCACTCATTGTTATAGAAAATACTTTCTGGAAACAATAAAAATTGAATTGAATTGAATTGAATAAAATGCTAACTCACGAGGACGAGATTGCCCTAGACGGACGGGTTAGTTTGATTAAGTCTACATAATTTTGATTAATATTGGAAAAATTTGATGTTTCCCTCGTTTGCTTAGAGGTCGTCGTTGTAAATCACTCTTTTAATTTGTCACTGTTCTGAATCTCGTTCTTTACATATGTCGCTCTTTTGATATGTTGCTGTTTTTTTTAGATGTCGCTGTTCCAAATGTCGCTATTTTGATATATCGCTTTAACAATATGTCGCCTTTTTGATGTTGCTATTTTAAATATCGTTCTTTTGAACCGGAGCCACCGAAAATATCTTGTATTTTGGAAAACGATCTTCAGTTCTCGTAGTAAGGCACTTCGCGTTCTTGGCCAATCGCGCTTTATCCAGCTGCGTTTTTGTTCTGTCGCGCTTTTGTCCCCTCGCGCTTTGTCGCTCGCGCTTTTGCTTCTAGCGCTTTTATCCAGTCGCGTTTTTGTGCAGTCGTGCGCTTTTGTCCCTCGCGCATTTGTCCTGTCGCGTTTTTGTTCCGTCGTGATTTTGTCCCTCGCGCTTTTTATATCGCACTTTTCTCCCTCGCGCAAATGACACAGATCCCATGCATAAACTGGCATTTTTTAATTGTTGATTTCAACCAATCAGATTACGATTACGTGATAATTTGTACTAGTGCAAGATTATCGGATTGGATAATTGCTTAACTAACGGGTGGCATTTGACATTTTTTCTGATTGGTGACATTTTATACTTACGAGGATATACTAAAAATTTAAATTTTTGATTCATGAAATTCTCTCATAAAATACAACTCGAGCAATGGAAATATATCGATAATTTTTGAGAAATTTGCTCTCATGCATTTTTAACTGGAAAAGGCACTCTCGTCCCTCGTGCTTTTTTTCAACTAAAAATGCATTCGGGAAAATTTGCCAAAAATTATCGATAATTTCCATTTTATTCCAATTTAATTTTATTTCTAATTTTATTTTATTTTCTGTATAAATGAGCACACGATATTTCGCTTTCTGATTTTTGAAATCTATAAGGCCTCCAATAGAGTTTTCCTAAGCTAAAGAAAAAAAAACTGAAAAACTATTTTCAAAAAATTTAGAAATAAATATTTGTTCCAACAAATGTTGAGTTTCACTAATTAAAATATACTTACAGGGTGCATAAAAAAAAATCAAGGGTGGGAGATCATTTATAACGGAACACCCTTTTACTCACCTAATTTTATACTGCCATTCGTTTTTTGTGACGATGTCGGTCTAACTTAACGGCAACCTTGCGAAACACAAGTTTTTTTCAAACACGATTTTTTCATGGAGAAAAAGAGCGGCAAATTTTTGGGTTTTCATATTTAATTAGCGGCAAAAAGCGGCAAATTTCCACAGCTTTTCTCTATCACTCCATTTTTCTCTACCGACATTTTTAATGATACTGTTTTGCTCACTTGATGTCAACTTAGCGAAACACATCATATTTTTTTCAAACGCGATATTTTCCACTCACTCAATTTATCACTACCGACATTTTTAGTGATCTCGCTAACTTTACGTTAAATTAGCAAGACATTATTTTATTTTCGAACACGATTTTCTTATGAAAAGCAAGGTAGCGGCAAATTTTTAGTTTTCACATCTAATTAGCGGCAGAAAAACGGCAAATTTCCATTCACTCAACTTATCACTACCGACATTTTTAGTGATTGTCTCGCTAACTTGACGTCAAGTTAGCGAAACACATGATTTTTTTTGAAACTTGATTTTTTGTAAAAAAAAAGAAGCGACAAATTTTTGGTTTTCACAACTAATTAGCGGCAAAAAAACGGCAAATTTCCATTCATTCAATTTTTCACTACCGACATTTTTAGTGATATTGTCTCGCTAACTTGACGTCAAGTTAGCGAAACAAATGATTTTTTTTTTTCAAACTTGATTATTTATGGAAAAAAAAAGAACCGGCAAATTTTTGGTTTACACAACTAATTAGCGGCAAAAAAAACGGCAAATTTTCATCTACCTAATTTTCTACTGCTGACATATTTAGTGATGTTGTCTCGCTATCTTGACGTCAAGTTAGCAAAACACGTAATTAAGAAAAAACCAAAAGAGCGGCAAATTTTTTAATTCCACATTTAATTAGCGGCAAAAAAGCGGCAAATTCTTGGCATAACGGAAAATCGATTTTTCGAAGTTGTCTCGCTAAGTTGATAGACATGGGCATCTCGGTATCTCCACACTGATAAATGGATATCAGGAAATTTTTTCAAACAGGTAAGTTACAGTTAGTAAGTTACATTCGACGACATTTGTGTAATATCTGTAAATTCCAATTAAAAAAAACAAAATGTTTTTTTCCATGTTACATGTTAAACAAAACACTAACATGGATATCACTCACACTGTATAAAATACTAATAGCGGCATTATTGTGTTTTGCAGCTACTAAAACTCTCAAGAGGAAAAAAGAACATGACAGTAGCAGCGGGAGCGATGATAACAATGATCAAATTTCATCGCCAAGCCCATCTAAAACTGAATCTGAATCTGAGCAACCGCTAAATTCTTTGAGATCTAAGAAAGTCACTGCTCCTAATTTAGAATCTTTACCATCAACATCTGGCTCTGTAGTCAATCCCGAAATTGAAGAGAATGATGGTTGCCACGAAAATGACTTGGGTCGTTATGTAGGACAAACATTTCACCTGACGATGGAAAGAAAAAAAGAGTTGTTAAAAAATCCGTGGGTTCCACCCAAGAATTACGATTTTGCAGCCGATGCCAGTCATTTGCGAAGAAAATTTAATTATGCTTGGTTAGATCAATACACACCATGGTTAGTGTATTCCAAGCGACTAAAGGGTGCTCTGTGTAAGCACTGTGTTTTATTTCCTCCTTCTACTGGCACAGTAAGGGGAGTGTTAGGTTCATTTATGATCAGACCATTTACGAAGTTTAGGAATATGCACGAAGATTGTCGTAAACATGCCACCAATAACTTTCACAAATTTGCATCTGCTGCTGCAAAGGCCTTTCTTGAAAATATACCTGTGGACATTCAAGTTCAAAGTTTCCACCAAAAAACAATCGAAAAGAACAAGCAAATATTGACCTCTATTATTTCCTGTGTAGTATTCTGTGGCACACACGATATGCCTCTACGAGGAAAAGAAGCAGATGAGGGAGTTTTTTTCGATCTAATGAATTTGCGAGTTGAATCGGGCGACATCAAATTAAAGAATCACCTGGAAAAGTGTCGTAGAAATGCTGTTTATACGTCACCAAAAATACAAAACCAACTCATATATTTATGTGGCGAAGTTATTAGGGAGAGTGTGATAAATGATGCAAAGAAAGCCATGTTCTACACAGTTTTAGCCGACGAGAGAGCCGACGTTTCAGGAAAGGAGCAGCTATCCATTGGCTTGCGTTTCTATGATGAAAGTAAAAAAAAAGTCCGAGAAGAATTTGTGGGTTTTGTGGAGCTGACAGCACAGGATGCCCCAGCAATTGCCAATGCAATAGACAATTTTTTAGTTAGCTATAATTTTTCACCGCATAGTTGTGTAGGACTTGGTTTTGATGGCTGCGCTACGATGGCGGGCAAAGAGGGTGGCGTACAAGCGATTTTAAGGAAAAAGTACACACGAGCATTATTTTTTCATTGCTCAAACCATAAAATAAATCTTGTTGTCAATGATGCAAATAATGTTCCGGAAATTAGAAACACTATTGGCACCGTAAAGGATGTTATAACCTTTTTCAGGGAATCCACCACTCGCAGAAGTTCCGCTCCTAATCTATCACGACTGTGTGAGACTAGATGGTCTGAAAAATACAAAAGTATTCGCTTATTTGCACAAAATTTCCTCGAAATTGTGAAATCACTTGAAAAACTATCTATCGAAGGAAACTACGCCACGAGAAAATCTGCGTACCAGTTGCATGCCGCCGTTACCAAACCCTCACTAATTGTTGCCCTAACTATAATTGCAAAATATTCAGCTTTACTGGAGCCGGTTGTTAATGCCTTGCAAGCAAAAACTATGGATTTAATTAAGTTGCAAGAACATCTGAACGTAATCCTTAACGTTCTGAAGAAAAACCGTGAAGATGCCGACCTAGTTATTGATGAAGTACTTAAAAAAGCACAAGACTTTGCATTGGAATTGGAAATAGAAATTTCTATCCCTCGAATTACCAAGAGGCAAATACATAGAAACAATCCTCCATCAGACTGTGATAGTGACTACTGGAAGCGTTCGTTAATTATACCGTATCTGGATTCAATTATAGCATTATATATGCTCGACATGGAAACCAATCAAGTAGAACAAAATGCACAATATTTTACCCAGTTTTATAAATTGGACTATATTACTGCGGAAATGGACCTATGGTATAATTTGTGGAAGGAAAAAAAGTCAACTGAGGACCAGCTAAAAGACGTCGAAATAACTGACCTTCTCGACGAGACCGATGTTTTTTATCCCATCCTAAAACAGGCACTTTTGATTTTAATCACAATTCCATGCACCACGGCCACTGTAGAACGATCCTTCAGTACTCTTCGAAGAGTGCAGACTTGGTTGAGAAGTACCATGGGAGAGGAAAGGTTAACAGGATTACGTCTCATGAGTGTGCATCGTGATTTAATTAAATCAAATCGAGAGCAATTTGAAAATCAAGTTTTAAATAAATTTGCGACAAATCCAAGAAAATTGTTATTGAAATAAAAATTAAGCGAGTTATGTCAAAATTTAGTAATTAAAAAGAGAAATGCAAAATCCATTGTTTTTTTTTTTTTTGGTCAGCCCCCCCCTATTTCAGATCCTGGGTACGCCCTTGTTAAAATATGTCAAAAAAGGTCACCCAAACAAATGTGATCAATATACAGTGCCCGCGGAAAAGTCTGCACCATATGGGAAATTTTTTTATGCTCATCCTTACTTCAAATCGGTTTTTGGTATTAAGTTCTGCATGACTGAAAACCAAAAAAACCACCTAAAATTTTTGACTCGAGACTTGCCTCACACCTGTCAAATGCCATTTGAAAATTTCAAACAAGGAAAAGTGGCATTTTTATGAAACATATGAAAAAATTTTATAAGAAAATATTGTTCCAAATGACATTTAGAGTCTAATTTGATATTTTTGCTTTGAAAAAAAAAATATTATTTTTTTTAAATTTTTTTTCGAATATCTACGGAAAAATAATATTTCTAGGATTTCTTTCGCGACCATTCCTCTAAAATAATTAGTTTGTATCTGACTAATGGTTTTTCAAATCCTAATAATCTAATTAGGAGTTTAAACCTCAAAAAGAAATATTTCTATTAAAATCTTGATACGCCTCTGAACTATTTTAAAAATTGTATGCTTTGAAATATATTTTTTTTAAAGCAAAAATATCAAATTAGACTCCAAATATCATTTGGAACAATATTTTCTTACGAAATTTTTTCATATTTTTTATAAAAATGCCACGTTTCCTTGTTTGAAATTTTCAAATGGCATTTGACAGGTGTGAGGCAAGTCTGGAGTCAAAAATTTTAGGTGTTTTTTTAGTTTTCAGTCATGCAGAACCTAATGCCAAAAACCGATTTGAAGTAAAGATGAGCATAAAAAAATTTCCCATATGGTGCAGACTTTTCCGCGGACACTGTATATACTGGGTGTTCCTAAATATCATGTACAAACGAAAGGGTCACCCCCCTCTTTGGTCTATTTTATGACTAAAATTCCTAATAAACATAGGTCCGCAAACGCTTCGTTACCGATCTACAGGGTGTTGAAATTTTAATAATTTTTTAGTTTTTTCTTCATAGCTTCTGCAATTTTTGAGGGATTTAGCTCAAATTTGGAATATAGGTTACGCAAAAGGAGCCGAATAATTGCACATATCAAACGTTTGCCAGAATCAGAGGTCATGCCTACTTTTTTGCCCCTGAATTTTTTCGCGGTACGCCGCTGGTCGATTCTAAAGGTGCGTTTAGACTTGAGCACGCACGCACTGAGCATAAGCGCACGACATTCGCTTGTGCTCGCCGGCATTGTTTTAACCGAAGTTCCGTTTCTGACAAATGGGTTAATCCATTTTATTCGCGAACAGCATAGTGAACATTGTGAATAAAATGAACGACCAAGAAATTACCGCGGCTGCATTTATCGTGATTGTGATATTTTGCTTTTTTCGCGCCTAAATGATCCTAGGAGGCTCTTCATCTTTTTCCGCGCTTCATCACTATTTAGAGTCTAGATTCTAGATGTTCAACATTCATTTTTTTAACTAGATTTTGCCATGCGTCATATTTTTTGTTTTGGAATAATACTGGGGATGCTTCGTATCCTATAAAATGGACTTTTCGTATTCTTGTATCAATATTAGCAGAAATAGTAGTGATAAATCGTTGGACCATTCCATGATAATATCAGCAAAAAAAAAACCTCACACTAACACAACAAAATAATAAATAAACATATTTCTACGTATAAACGCACAAGCCAAATTCCCGTTTAAATTGAGCACGTGAATCCCTTTAAGCATGTACATACCTATCACTTGATTTCTCTTCCCATTTAGGATTTTCTAAGGAGTGGCTCTGGGGACTAGGGGGTTGAAAGAGGGAGGTGAATTTTGCATAGAAACTCATCCCCCTTCAAATTATAGTTGACGTGTTTCAGAGATTTTTTCGAAAATTTTGAACTCCGTGATAATAGATTCTGGTTCAATTATTTTCTAAGTAACAATTTCAAATTCTACGAAAAAAGTTACGTCTAACTGCGTTTTCTCCAAAAATACAGGGAAAGTCAAAATTAGGGCCCTGTTAAGTCCTAGATGGCGGACCCTGTACCTACTGGGTATATTTATATTCCTAAAATAAACATGAAACTTTCATCTTATGAGGCAAATTAACAAAAAACTTATGCGAGCTTTGGGAGCGGTTATTACTTATCAAAATAAGAAAAAAAGTTCTTATGAATATTAGTCTGGTCCGTTTCGTTTCCGAGCTATTGAAGCTAGATAATTTTTTTTTTGTATTATATTTCTCAATTTCTAAGATAAATAGCTGAAATTTCGTATATAGAGTGTATATCTTTTGTTGTTTTCCAAAAATGGCTATATTCTTCATGATAAATGAAGGGGTGTTTTAACTTTTCTGGAAAACACCACCAAAAATATTCGAGATACGAAAAAATTGCACGATACCAAAAACCTTTGCAATCATGAAACGTAGAAGCCAGTAGCTCAAAAAAAAATTAATTGAAAATGTGCTGATAAAAAATTAAGGGGAGTTTTAGGTGGTGCCACCCCTCAAAAAAGACCAACCCCTTGATTCCTCATAAAGATTGTGACCATTTTTAAAAAAGAAGAAAAGATATACTCTATGTACCAAATTTGAGCTATTTATCTCAAAAATTGAGAAATATAATATAAAAAGACATACAGTAGAACCCCGATTATCCGAGTCGCAATTATCCGAGCTCTGGATTAACCAAGCCAGTCTTTAATTTTTTTTTTGTCTTATAGCTACTCAAATTTGGCGCTTATTAGGCTCATAATTTTATTTCTGCGGCTATACTGGTGTACAGGGTCTCCACATTTATAGGCTCAAATTTCATTAAGTACTATTAGGGATTTTTTTAGAAAAAGTCTAATAGCAGATTCTTCTTTAGAATGGTCTAAAACCCAAATGTACTAATTTTTGTTTCAATACGATACAGGGTGATGACAACAAATTTTCACAATTTGATGAATCCAACCACAAAAATGTTACAAGCTTACTACAAGTTTTGGTTAAGGATGTTCTAAAGCTATGTTGTATCAAGTTTTGTTGTTTTGAAGGCCTCAAAAAATTTTCCGGTTTGGTCCATTAAATTTTGAAAATTTATTGTGATCACCCTGTATCCTATGTAAGCAAAAATTAGTACATTAGGGTTTTAGACCATTCTAAATTAGAATCTGCTATCAGATTTTTTTCTTAAAAAAATCCTTTATAGTACTTATTGAAATTTGAGCTTATAAATGTGGACACCCTGTAAACCAGTGCAGCCGAAGAAATGAAATTATGAGTCTAATAAGTGCCAAATTCGAGTAGCTACAAGCAGTGGCGGATGCCTATATGGGCAAGGTGGGCAGCGCCACCCTGGAGAAAGAATAGAAAAATAAAAAATGCTTTTTTCTACAAACGTGTTAAAAATGCAATTTTTAACACCCCCTCGAAGCATTAAAAATGTTACTTTATTGCACTAGTGTTAAAAGTCTTTAAGGCACTAGTGTTAAAAATGAAACATCAAAATTTGAAAGCAAACGTCAAAAAAAAATTGTATTTTTAATTATTTACATTAATATTAATGATAAAATTTGTACAACTGAGGAAGCTCCATCGGCCGCCTCCTCTATATTTTTCAAGAAATTGATGCAACCCTCTTTTTCTTGTGTATTTGTTGCATTTTTAGCAAAAAGCTTACTGATCACGATAGACCATACGACAGACTTTCAAGAAACTGACGAGACATTTCATTACCTGTAAAACAAGGTGCTGGTTGTTTGAATTTTTTGACAAATAGCAAATTCAATAATTTTACGTAGGAAAGATGCTTCCAATTTATTATTCATTTAAAAATCCAATTTGTCACTGGTTATTGCTTGTTATTGCCGTTTGTAGAAAAAATATTGTATGATATTTGTGTTAAAAGTATTTTTAAGGCACTTATGTGAATTGCAGAATTCGCTTCGCTCATTCTGCAAACTTTCACATGCGTGCCTTAAAAATGTACTTTTAACACTTATATCATAAATAACTATTTTTAATTTTTAGTGCATTTTATAAAAGGTTGTGACTTAAAAAAATTTTTTCACAAATTTATTACGCTTAGCGAAAAGGGGATACAAAAAAAATTTGAGAATTATAGACCGATCAGTCTTATACCCTCCCTTTCTAAAATCTTTGAAACTGCAATGTGTAATCGGCTCTTAGACTTTTTTTTCACACATAATCTGCTAAGCCATTCTCAGCACGGTTTTTTAAAGAACAGATCAATTGAAACTGCCATCTTTGAATTTATTGGGGAGATTTACGAAAATCTTGAGGATGGCAAAAGCACGCTTGGAGCTTTCTTGGACTTGTTCAAGGCTTTTGACAGTCTGGATCACCAAATTCTTTTGGACAAGCTCAAAATATATGGAGTAACAGGCTCTGCTTTGCGCTGGCTGGAGTCATATCTTGCGAATAGAACACAGATGGTAACTATTCAAAAGGACGGGAGGGTTGTTTGTTTTGAGAGCAAGGAGGTCACCAGGGGCATCCCACAGGGAAGTGTTATTGGCCCTATTCTCTTTGTCCTCTATATAAACGATTTTTCGTCTCATATAACCAGCGATCATGTAAGGACGGTCAATTTTGCTGATGACATAAATGTCAGTGTCACTGCAGATGGCCTCTTGCAACTCAAAGAGCGAGCAACTTTCTTTCTTGGTAAAGCCCAAAACTGGTTTAACAGTAATTTATTGCTGTTAAACACAGATAAAACCATTTTTATGAGTTTTTATACCCTTCAGTCAGCTAATAACCATCCGACAGGTTTAAATATTTCTTCCCAAAATGTAAGGCTTTCAGATAGTGTGAAATTTCTGGGAATAGAAATAGATCACCACCTAAAATGGAACAAACAAAATCAAGCTCTTTCTAAAAAACTTAGTAGCACCTGCTATTCTTTCCGTGTTCTTAAACAATTATTCCTAGACAGAAAATCGCTATTATCTGTCTACTATGCCACTTTCTATTCTTTTGCACGCTATGGAATAATATTCTGGGGTAGAGCAGGATGCGAAGGAGATGCATTTGTTATGCAAAAATGTGTCCTGAGACAAATTCTTAACTTGTCCTACAGAGAGTCTTGCCGAGGACAATTCAAAGAAACAATTATTCTTACACTACCAGGTATCTATATCTATGAATGTCACTGTTGCCAGGTCAAAAAAATTAAATTCACCAGAAATTGGAATGAAAAATCACTAGATTTTTTAAAAAAAAACACCAGAAATCTTGAAAGTTGATTTTTCAGGAAAATTCTCGCCTTACGGGCTTATATCAAACCAAAGTAGACTTTGGAAATATGTATGTATTGCAATATCGGTATTACAGGGCGCCATATTTAAATTTTAAAATTTTGCAATGCCTACTTTGTCCCTTGTCAAACAGTGTTGCCAACTACAACTTATAACAAATATTGTGTCAATCATTGAGGCTCGAATTTATACAAAAAAAAAGTCCAAGTAGGCCTTGCAAATTTCAAATTTTCCATAACAGTAATTATATAAACATCGGCAACACTGTTGGGCAAAATGTCAAATATCATTTATGACAAGCGATAAGATTACTACTTATCAAAAACTAAGTGAACCTTGAAGCAATCCTGGACTGGGATCATGACAAGTAGAATTCTATTTTCATGACGTCACCTGCGACCTATTTATCGCGTATACTACAGGCGATGATCACTGTTGCTAGGCAACCTGACGTCATGAAAGTAGAATTCTAGTGGAATTCTACTTGTCGTGATCCCAGCCCATCAGGTTTTAATCGATGTCGGTAATACAGATAACTGTGAACAAAAAATTTATCAAATCAAGTAGCTCTTGAAAACAACCCAGCCATTCTAAATTATCTGTCAAAAACTACAGGGCCTACTTTGAAACGTTAAATTGCGTTAGGGTTACTACATTTTTCCACTAGGGTTGCTACGTTTTAAATTTTTCTTTCAAAACCTAATAATTTTGTGAATTTTAACAAATCCTTCGCTAAAACCAGTTCAGAAAAAATGTATTTCTATCTCTTTTTTATACAAACTAGTAAAAAAAGACACGCATACACTCAGTGCACACTAATGACGTTGAAAATAATGCAAATTGAATAAAACAATTAAGTAAAAATAAAGCTTCAACAGACGTAATTTTAATAAAAAAAATCGTAAGTTTGACAGCAACACTTCGCAGGCCCATAGGGTCGGGGTCTTTTTAATTTACGAGCCCGAAGGGCAGGGGTCTACTTAAATTACGAGCCCAGAGGACCGGGGTCTTTTTAAATTACTACGAGTCCGTAGGGGCGAGGGTTTTTATGTGTTGTCACCTTCATCGTGTGTACCTGGTTTTTCAGTCTCAATTTTTCAGGACTTTTTTTTATTTTTTGAATTGAGTAGGGGAGGAAACTCCAATTAGTTGAATTTTTGTTAATTGCCAGAAAAAAATTATATTTGGGTTTGACAGTTTGACTATTAGATGACATTGTGGCCCATAAACAAAATGTCGGATGCGAAATTCGATAATGCCATATGGTACAGAAGAAAATGTGGCTTATCGTTGCCACATTTTGCACAATATCTTAACAATTGGATATTGTTTTGAGAATCAAATGATTGCTTAGAGGAAATCAGGTAATCAATTGAGAATGATATAGGAATCCCCAAAAAAATGGAAATCACCTGGTAAAATATTTAACAATCACAAGTAACTAGTTGTAATTCTTGGGAATACATGGGATTTATTGATCAGTGATTGTAGTAAAATTCAACTTTGAGACCCAATTGATCAAAAAGTATTAGAGATTTTGGATCAATTTTTTGAAATTGTAGCTCCTAATAAGGGCTTCAAAATAGTACTCAGTTAAAGTCGCTGGCATTTACGGTTTTTGAGAAAATCGAGTTTGAAGTTTTTGACTAAATTTCGAGTAAAACAACTTTGAGGCTCAATTGTGCGAAAAGTATTCGAGTTATGAAACTCAATCTAGCACTGATTTATAGAGAATTTAATGCTCTTTCCAACCATATATAATTTATTTCGATTTGCGCAAATTTTAATGGAGGTATTGGCAATTTCTCCTAACTTTGATGGGATTCAAAAAAAATTTAAACCTAAAAATTGAGATTTTCTTTTTAATTTTTCTCTGTATCGAAATCAAGATTTTGTAATGATGTTAGAGTTTTTTTCGACTAATTTGAACTCGCTCTATCGATTGGAAAAGTCAAAATTACAAAAATCTGAAAAATGAAACTTTTGACGTTTTTATTTTTTTTTCAAAAAATATTCAAACTCAATTTTCTCGAAACCCGTCAAAGATTTTGGAACAATTTTTTTTGAGATTGTAGCCCTTGATGAGAGCTTTTAAGTGGTGTTTGGTTGAAGTCGTTGGCATTGACGGTTTTTGAAAACATTTAGTTTGAAGTTTTTGTTACTTTTTCGACTAAAATTCAACTTTGAGGTGTAATTGCTCAGAAAGTATTTGAGTTATGGAGCTCAATCTTGCATTGATTTATAGAAAATTTAATGCTCTTTCCAACAATGTATAATTTGTTTTGATTTGCTCAAATTAAATTTTAATGGAAATATTGGCAATTGCTCCTAACTTTGTAAGGATTTAAAAAAAAAATTAAACCTGAAAATTGAGATTTTCTTTTTGACTTTTTTTCTGTTTTGAAATCGAGATTTGGAAATGAAGTTAGAGTTTTTTTCGACTAATTTAGATCCGCTCTATCGATTGGAAAAGTTAAAATTCAAAAAATCTGAAAAATAAAAATTTCGATTTTTTCAAAGGGTTAAGTCGCTGGCATTTACAATTTTTGAGAAAAACGAGTTTGAAATTTTTGACTAAATTTCAACTAAAATCCAACTTTGAGGCTCAATTGCTCTAAAAGTATTTGCGTTATCAAACTCAATCTAGCACTAAATTATAGAGAATTTAATGCTCTTTCCAACCATATATAATTTATTTTGATTTGCTCAAAATTTAATGGAAGTATTGGCAATTGCTCCTAACCTTGTCAGGATTTTTTAGAAAATTAGATCTGAAAATTGGGATTTTCTTTTTGACTTTTTTTCTGTTTTGAAATCGAGATTTGGAAATGAAGTTAGAGTTTTTTTCGACTAATTTAGATCCGCTCTATCGATTGGAAAAGTTAAAATTCAAAAAATCTGAAAAATAAAAATTTCGATTTTTTCAAAGGGTTAAACAAACCCCTTTGGATTTTAATTTCAAAATTTTCAAACTCAATTTTCTCGAAACACGTCAAAGATTTTGGATCATTTTTTTTTTGAGATTGTAGCCCTTGATTAGGGTTTCAAAATGGTACTTAGTTGAAGTCGCTGGCATTCACGGTTTTTGAGAAAATCGAGTTTGAAGTTTTTGACTATATTTCAACTAAAATCCAACTTTGAGGCTCAATTGCTCTAAAAGTATTCAAATTATCAAACTCAATCTAGCACTGATTTATAGAGAATTTGATGCTCTTTCCAACCATATATAATTTATTTTGATTTGCTCAAAATTTAGTAGAAGTATTGGCAATTGCTCCTAACCTTGTCAGGATTCAAAAAAAATTTAAACTTAAAAATTGAGAGTTTCTTTTTAATTTTTCTCTGTGTTGAAATCAAGATTTTGTAATGATGTTAGAGTTTTTTTCGACTAATTTAAACCCGCTCTATCGATTGGAAAAGTCAAAATTCAATAAATATGAACAATAAAAATTTCGAATTTTTCAAAGGGTTACCCCTTTAGATTTTTATTTTAAAATATTTGATCTTGGATATCTTAAAATCTATTAAAAATTTTGAATTAAAATTTTCAGGAAATGTAACTCTTGACAAGGGCTTTGAAATGGTATTTTGTTAAAATCGCTAGCTCTTATGGTTTTCGAGAAAATCGAGTTTGAAATTTTTAATAAAATTTGGACTAAAAGTTTACTTTGAGATCCAGTTGCCCAGAAAGTATTCGAGTTATCAGAACCAATTTAGCATGGATTTATAGAAAATTTAATGCTCTTTTCAACCATATATAATTTGTTTTGTTTTAATTTATTTCTTTGAAAATATTGGCCATTATTTCTAACCTTGTTAAGATTTGAAAAAATTTCCAGAATGAAAATTGTGATTATTTAGCTTTGTGAAATCGCCATTTTGAAAGTGATGTTAGAATTTCTTTCGATTAATTTAAACCCGCTGAATCAATTGTAGAAGTCAAAATTTCGAAAATATGAAAAATAAAAATTTCGAGTTTTCGAGTAGTTTGACTGAAACCCCCCATGAGCAACGCCACTGGCCAAATAAAATACATGTTGCCAACTTGAAAAATAACCGGCCAATAGCAACAAGAGCCTGGAATAAACAAAAATTGAAGGGAAACATATATAAATATATCAAAGGAACAAATACAAATTTATATAAAAATCAAAGGACCTCACACACCACTTATGGGTATTTGGTTTTCTGTCAAACAAATGAAATTTGTATGTTAATGAAGTAAAATTTTAATACATTACGAGGGATGTTTATAAAGTGTATGCCATTGTTGAAAATATTTAAAATTGATGAAGTTTCAAAATCACCAGAAACTGACATTTTTCAAAAAGTTTTTCACCGATCACCAGATTTTTCATAAAATCACCAGATTTGGTGAAAGTTCACCAGACCTGGCATCACTGATGAATGTCTTATGTTCCTACATAAAAACTTTGATAAGTTTTTCAACTATCTCCCAGAACACAAACATAACACCAGGTCAATTGTCTTAAACTATCCAGTGCACAGGCTTGCTCTCACTGAGACTGGACCCACCTACATGTGTATAAAACTCTTCAACTTTCTTCCCCAAAAATTAAAATTAAAAATAACACAAAACTGTTTTAAAAAAGTTTTATTTAAGCATCTCGTTTCAATAGAGCCTTACACGATTAATGAATTTCTAAATTAAGATGTACCTACCTAGTAATAACTGAAAACTATTTTGTTCCTCTCTAGTGGTAAAAATATTTTGTTCCTTTTAACTGTTGGCCAGACTTGTGATAACTTTTTGTGATATTTTGTATTTTAAACTGTAAAGTTGTCTTTCTTTGTTTTTATCTTATACAAAGTACCTGTCTTTTTAACTGTTCTGTTCTTTTTAACTATGTATGTACTGATGACTTATTTTTTACTGTTTGACTGTAAGCACAATTTACTTTACAAATATTCAAATTATATTCTGGAGAAAATTTTAAAATGTTCCTTTTTTAACTCTTTTATTTGGAGAATACTTATCATTGTAAAACTCAAATTTAAATTTAACTTTAGGTATATATTTTGACACTATTTAGTTAAACAACAATTGATGTTTTTTATAATCTCTTTTGTATGTTTCTTTAAAATAAAGATATTCTGATTCTGATTCTGATTCTGATAAACTAAATCTCTAGAGAGCAATGAAGTTTTCCGTCGAGGTTTGTATACAATTTTATTTTCAACCCTCAATTTCTGAGGCAAAAGATTTTATGGTACAAAATAATATGTAGTCTAAATTGGCCTTAGAAAAAATCAGCTTTCACTTTTATTTTGTCAATGTCATCAATTTTGACAAAAAAACAAGCAGGTGTGCAAGCAGGGAAATCGGGACGGAAACGCATTTCCCGTCCGCGGCAGGCATATACAGGGTGGCCCATTTTCGATGTTTCAATAGGCTATATCAAAAACCAGCAGAGATATCAAAAATTCTGGGAGCACATTTTCAACCTCTTTTTTTGGGGAAATAACAATGGCGAAGACAAATCACGGCTAACTTGATGCGTTTAGGAAATACAGGGCACTTTTCAAATTTTGTCCAATTTTAAAAGACCCTCTAATTTCCTTATTATTCAAGGTATCCAAAAACGAAAAATACTTTCTATAGGCAGTTTTTCAAGTAGAATCCAATGACATGATCAATTTTTTTCCAGATGCCTCCGATTTTGGACTATTGACCAAGGTTGTGGTTTTTTAAACGGGACACCCCGTATATTATTTTACCTACGAGCGTGCGGTAAAGTGCACTTTACCGCACGTTTTTGAGAATGGAAAGTATCGCTTTACCGCACACTATGCGGTAAAACTAACTTTACAGCATAGTGTGCGGTAAAGTTAACTTTACAGCATAGTATGCGGTAAAGTGCACTTTACCGAACACTTTGTAGTCCACTTTACCGCATAGTGTGCGGTAAAGTAGAATTTGATATTTATAATCAAAATTCCTTTCTTTTTCAGAAAATGGATTTTTGATCCTTTCTAAATTTAATCTTATTCCATTAATTAATCTGATTCATTAATTTATTTTATCAATGCTTTTTTTGGAGGTGTAGATGCTCATAGGTAAAATTTTGTACCTAACACATGCGGAAAGTGCCTTCACCGCCCTTAACGGCTTGACCGAACTCCGCTTCGCGTCGTTTAATCAACTGCCGTTGCGTGCGGTAAAGTATCACTTTCCGCATTTGTTAGGTAAATAACTATTTTCATTGAATAGCTCTTTGTGAGCTGTTTTCAATGATATAAGGTTTTATACCTTCACCTTCAATAGTTTTGAAGAAAAAAAATAAATTCCTTTTTTTCTATAAGAAACAATGAGAAAAAGAGATAGTTGAACTATGAATCGGCTAAAAATTTCTTAATTCTTAATTAAATTTTTCAGTTCAGCTAATTTTTTTTTTAATTTGAACTATGAATTGGGGGTGATAAATAGGCAACACATAATTTATTTTTTCTACAACTGTGAAAAAATGATGATGTTTGCACACTCATGACAGTTTGCGAAGTGACACTTTTTTCACAGGTATTGATTTTTTAACGTTCCCATGACGCCGTGCGCGAAATAGCTAGTTCGCACACTGGGTGTCATGGTGACACATACCTGTCAGGAAATCAAAAATAATTAAAATTCACCTGCCTTTGATTGAAAATGCAATTTTGGCTTCGAATGAATCGAATGATCGATATTTAAATAGAGTTGTAGAAAAAATATTGTTTGCAACTCGGGCGCGAAATACTTTGGTGATCTCGACTATTTTTTTTAATTCGGCTGCGCCTTGTTAAAAAAATCAGATCTCGATCACCAAAGTAGCATTTCGCGCACTAGATACAAAAATAACTAATTTTTCCGTCAAAAAATGATGATGTTTGCACACTGATGACAATTTGCGAAGTGACACTTTTTTTCCCAGGTAGATTTTTTTTAACGTTCCCTTGACGCCGTGCGCGAAATGATTCTCCAGTGTGCGAAATGCCTAGTTCGCACACTCAGGACACAAATAACTGACACCGGACAGGAAACCAATTAGTACATTACATTACGAGTGTAGAAAGTGACAAATTACACGAGTGTATGAAAGGCGCTTTCTCACAAGCGATGTACAACATTTTTCCTACGACCGGAAACTGATTTACACGAATTTTATCATATTTTATTTCTTTTCATTTTCAACACACGTACTGAAAGTACTTTCAATCCACGTATTGAAAGTAAATTGTGATGTCAATCACAAATAATGTCAACAGTATTTTCCACACGTGTGCTGAAAGTACTTCCGGCACGCGTAGTGTGGATTTTGTCATTTTCGCATGTGGTTGTAGGAAATAACTATTTTTTGCTCAAATTATGGGAAACTTCAAATTGCCAGGCGCGGATCCAGACCCAAATTAAAAGGGGGGCCATACAAAATATTGGAAGGTACAGGGTCTGGTTATAATTTGACATCCTACCTTTATATATAGGTATAGATGATAGGTGTAAACACAAAACTGGAGCAGTTTTAGCTTAATTATTGTCAGAAATTTGAAATTTTGCGTACTTTTTTCAAATAGAATGCCCTATATTTGATTCTATATATTTATATTTAGTTGCGCCGTCTCCACCATATTCAGAAATTTTAAAAATACTTTCATCAGAATGGTTCACAAAATCGTCAGTTGGATAGAATTTTTCCAATTTTTAGAGCCAAATATGTTGAAGGCGGCTCAAACAAATATAGACAAACTATATATTGGAAGCAAATATGGGGCATTTCATTGTTGAAAGTGCGCAAAATTTTAAATTTCTTACAATAAACTTTTGTTTCTGACGATGGATTCTGATAATTTAGTTAAAACTGCACAACTTTTGTGTTCACACCTATCATCTACCTGTAAAGGTAAAGGCTGCAGGAGGGGTGTCAAATTATAACCAGACACCCTGTACATACAAATAGAATAGGCTAGAGGTCCGTGATAAAATGACGTGATAAAATGACGCCATGCCAAAGTAAGAAAAAAGTAAAAATTTTGTGGTTTTAGTAATATTTAACAATGACCCCGAAACTCGGATTTGTCATTTCCACTTCATCAGATACAACATATCAAAAAATCAGAAATGAGGTATTTCGTGCAAGGTAAAATGTACCAATTCCATGGATTATATACTTCTAGGTGCTTCAGTTGACTTTATCCACTTGAACAAATGTTATACTTATTCAACTAATAACTTCTTTGGTAGTTTGTGTTTTTTTACAATTCAATGAGGGAATAAGGTTTAACAGCTTTTAATCTGACGTGCTAACAACTAAGAATATAAACTATATCAAAATAAATAACCACTTTTTTTTTGGAAAGCGTAGAAAAAAATTTTGCTTATTTGGTAATAATTAATAATCGAGATAATGATGTAACGTAATAAATGATTTTTTCACAGAAAACATCTATATCCTGTTAATTGTTCATTTATGAAAATCTATCCAAAAAAGTTTTTTGAGTGCATGATATGAAGATATCCAAACTACCAACCATAATTAAGAATACTTAAACATTAGAACAAAAAAAAAATTGCCTCAAACGTGTTCAAGTTAGGTAGAATATGAAACAACTATGTGATAATTTTGTTTGAAACAAAAAAAAATAAGAAAAATAATAAATACTACGAGGCTTGAAAACTCTGTATGATAGACTAAAAAAACAACACATTTTTTGTAAGATTTATCCGAAATATTTTTATTTTTGGAACATTCTTTTCACTGGGTTATTTATAAAAAAAACAAAACTAAAATACTTACTTTCATTATAACAAATGATCAATTGAAAATCTCTCTGCAAAAATTGTCACAAAACAGTTTTTTTTTTTTTCAATAAAAATATTTAACACCACTGACCAATTTGTACAAATCGATATGGCCAAAAACCAAGCCCAGCCATGGGTCTTATATACTTACTCTGGTTATGGGCGAATCTCATATGGACCATTATTATGCAACTGAATTTGTTTTGTCACTCGGAGAGCCGGTCTTGGAAAAAAGCGACGGAGGCCGCGCAAATAAATAAAACACGTGCATAGCTGGCATAAATCCGAAGAAAAAAAAATCTCGAAGAAATCAATTAATACAAACAGGGTAAATTAAATAGGTATGTGGGCTATCGGAAAATTTATGGGCGTTGGTCGATGAGAAAATAACTGTTTGAAATCGGCCATTTTCTTGATTCTTGAACTAAGTAAACATCAAAAATAATATTAGAATAATTATTATGCTTTTGTAATTCTTGTATTAGTAGTGCTTCAAGATAAGAGGATATCATTACTTTCAGCTGTCTGGTTCAAGAAATACTTTTGTTCAAGTGAAAATTAAATAATTTCTATATTCATTCGTCGTCCTCATCTGCAGAATTATCACCTGAAACAAGGAGAATGAAGACTATAATAGAATCCATAATCCATGTCGTTCATGTTCATTATGGACAAAATTTGTCAATACCTTCATGAGGCTCAGGATTGCGTTCGCAGATATTCCGTTTAGTTGGATGGACCAGGCTGTATATGCTGAGCAACGTAAGATTTTCTTTCTACTCCTCTCCGGGCAGTGGACTGCTCTAATTTTTGAAGGATGGGCGCTGGTCTTCCCACTGGAAAAAACATATTATTATGACATTTTGATTTGTGAAGCTATAGTTTCTAATTTACAGTGATAAATACTAGATTAGGATAATAATTTCTAAAACTACCTTCGATCTTCTCAGGTGAAACGTCTTGATCGTCATCATCACTGAGTATTTCTATATTGAAGCAGCTTCCTTCACAATTCAAACAAAGTCTAAAGCAGTGTAACCTAATTCTTCTGCATCCGCATCTGCCCTTGCAGCCTTTCTGGGACTTACAGGCAATGAGTTTCAGAAGCGTATCTGGAGCTGGGGGCTCAAGGGTCGTGATGAGAATCAAGTTGCCTCTAATAATTTTCTATACCCACTGCTCAGGTAGTTGAATATTTCCCAACCACTGCGCCCACTGCTGTACTTGATGAAACACCCTTTCACTGTGTTGCTGGGTTGCAGCTTTAATGAAGGGGATGGATGCTACATTTCCCCCTAACCTTGAATGCTGATGACGTTGAGTCACAACCACTGACAGCATGTATGGATAGTATGTGTTCTGCCATCAGGCATTTCTCGATGGCGAAAATGGTAAACAGATGGAAGATTTTTGCCTTTGCCTGTTTTCAAATAATGTACATTGGGAGACGTCTTGGTCCAATTATAATGACTAGGAGGTCCATATCCTCTCCAACAACTACAACAGTTTCGTGATCTGCAGCAAGGGATTGGGCTGTTTGCACAATCAGAGTGTCTGCATCTACACTTGCTTACTTAGTTTGGACTGCACTGAATTTCTGTAGAAGCATGCTAATGAATCTGCATTTGTTGTTGGTATTAGATAGTAATTTCTCCTGGGGGACTGTGGGCACCATTTTGTCATTGACTTGGATATTAACTGACTGCGTCTTTGATCTTCTAAAGCGCTCCATTTGTTCAGTTCCTTTCTGTGTATCAGAGTAGCCGTTGAAGACTATATTCAACATAGCTGTCATAAAAACATCTTATTTTCAGGTCAGACAACTTTTTGCAGGAGAAAACCACTGGCAACTACGTACCGTGGATGGTTCTACTTGTGAAGCCTTGCAATTTTCTCCCTTTCCTCATCGGACCACCGTTTTTTTTATCAAATAGAGCAAGTGGAAAGAGACTCAGTTCGTGTGTCAAGAAGTCCTCGAGTACATCGTCTGATTTTTTAACAATGCTCATGCGTTGAAATGGGGTAGTTGCATTAACAACTACAGATTGATCATGAACCATTATTGAAGATTTTATGGTGGCAAGTGATAACACCCTATCGTTACGCTTAAATTTAACTAACTGGAAATTGTTACCAACAATTGCCAACATTTTGTCAATACACTTGATACCTTCTTCCCTAGACATGTGGCAGTTTATTTTCTCATCGCCCACGACTCCAGTGCTCAAGGAAATGAGCTCAGCTGTCTCCGGGAACGGCGGGTGTTGGTGGAACCATTCCATAATTTTCTTTGCATCTATTTTGTTTCGGGTTTGTGAACATTCTCGACTATCTATATGTTGCTCTGATGATGCAAAACCAATTCTCCTGAATCCTTTCACAGCATCGCAAATCTTTCTATGCGTTGGAATCTCCAAAGTCTATCTTGACAAGATAGCGTCGCTGATACTACGACCTCTAGTGAGTCAACCAGAAGATTTCATATGTTTCATGAGCTCTTCGCCGAATAGTGAACCCGCCTTGCAAACTGAAAGTTTTTAATTTATTAGTGCGCCTTCACATTGGCATCACTCGAGCGGTAAGCCTTGCACGATGCCCAAAAATAATTTTAACATTATATTTCAAATGAACATGTTGCACTGAAAAATTGTGCAGAATCTTGTCGCAGTTGACGATACAGTTGATAAAATTCCCCACATAAGAAGTGCTATTGATTTACCTACTTCATAAGCTGATTTTCTTCTAAGTTTTTTTTTTAAAATAAGCATATGGTCATGAGTTTTCCTAGAGCAAATACTTTCGCAGGGGTGACATTAGCTCTGTTCCAACACACCAAGAAACCATACAATGTACCGTCACGATTCTGCGTAAAGCCAAAAATTTGTGCGTAGAGTCAGAAATTCGTGTACAGAGTGGTTTCGAAACTGTTCATGGGACGGTTTTTGACGTGTTACCACGGTCCTGAATAACTCTCACCAATATGAACACAACAACGCCCTGCATCGCAAGCGTTGGCACCGCTAGAACGGCATCGCACAACGCTCACCGCTTGAGCGGTGTCAATGTGAACGCGCACTTAGGGCGTAGTGTATTATAGCTCCAACATCCTGTAAATACAGGCGGCAGCACTTGGCATACAGAAAGTGCCCACTGGCATAGAAATAGGGAAGCATGTCATGGATAGTTTCCAGGTGTAAAGCCCAGTTGCCTGTTTTCTTTGCATCTATGAAATTTAAGATTAGTGTTACCATTTGAAAGTACTGACTCCACAACTTGGCAGTGGGTCCTAGGCCTGTGAGTTGGTTAAGCTTTGTCTTCAAATATCGAAGCAAGTTCCTTAACACAATCCTTCTCGTGTGCGTTCAGAATTTTCGATCGGTCAAAGTTGTTCAAAATTTGTTCAATTTTGAATTGAAATGAGGTAGAAAAATCAATTGTGTACAATATTATTGATGCCAGAGTCCTGTAAGCTAGCATGTGTGCTCTGACCGCCCTTGCATAGGCGTGACCTGTCATCAATTTTTCGGTCCTAACAGCAGCGTAATGTTGAAAAGTTCTGATAATCCACTACCTTCCCTTATGAAACCCACCATTAATAAATAAAATCCACCCAGCCCAGCCGTACAATCACATATTGCAGTTCGGGGTCTCTCTGACGACTTGCAATTAACCCCCAGGAAGGTTTCTGGATAGGTTACGCATCTCGGAAAAAAAAAATTAATTTTGAATTAATCATTAATGTAATTGTAAACAAACTCAATCACATTTCATAACAACATAACCCAACTTTTTTTTGACAGCATGAAACAACGTTGGCACCGAGGGGTGGTTAACTCCTTAGAATATGTACACAGATTTTAAATCTTTAATGGTTTTGTAGGATTTTGGAAATCTCAGGATTTTAGAAGATTTTTAAGATCCCAGAAGATTTTCAAGATTTTAGGGGATTTTAGAGATTTTAAAAGATTTTTGGAGATTTTAACAGATTTTTGAGGATTTTCAAAGATTTTTGTAGATTTTGAAAGATCTTCTGTCGCTATTATAATATATTAAGCTGGATTAATCAGTTAATCTAAGCTAATAACAACATGCTTTTGTGATTTGATGATAAATAAACTTCAAAATAAACATAATACAAGTGTATATTACAGCTTTGCTTACAGTAAAAGTAGTTTAAAACTGAAGATTTATAGTGGTTTTTCCTCCAGTGTGAAAGTCTGCTTTTTTTTTAAAGATAAAAGTCAAGATGGCATTATCACAGGGCATTATGTTGGCAATACATGTAAAAATGTCAATACTTTCAAATTTTTTATGTAGAAAAGACTTGTGTTGCCAACAAAATAATTACTAAATTTTTGACTTGGGGAAAAAAAAGACTTCATATACATATTTTCGAGTATATTTTTTACAGAGGAACATGTCAAAGCCTGCAACCCACAAATTGCGCGCTTAGTTTCTGTCTCCTAGGAGAATAGTCGTCTAAAAAGTGTTTTCCTTGAAAATCTGAATTGTGCTGCACATATTTTCCTTTCCCTCCTACTTTATTTCATCACCCTATTTTTGTTTAAGCATTATAGCGGGGCTAACTTGACGCTCAGCCACCCCATTTTTTCAAATTCTTATTAAAAAAAAAAAAAGATGTTTTCCTTGAAAAGTTTGACACCCTGTATACAGGGTGCCCCACGGTGGATGGCGTATCAGGCGTTTATGGAGAACTAAAAAGCAGATAATTTCGAAAATTTGGCAACCGACCATAATCTACACTTTAAAAATATTTTTGTTGCCGCTTCTACTCTCAACCAGTGGCAACATCGCTATTTTAAATGAAACACCCTGTATGTGATTGCATATTTGGATTCTACGTAAAATTCTGAGCCGATTTCATGTGATACACCCTATACCTAAGTTCAACTGTTTTGGAAATATTGACAGTTGAAAATTGACTTTTTGCAACTTTGACAGGCTATAAAACCTAAACGGTTAATTTTAGAGGAAAACCGATTTCACATTCCTGTCTTAGATTTTTATAAACTATCATTTGACACCAACTTTGAATTTAATCCATGATTAAAAATTCCAATTAAATTTAATCTCTGATTAAATTCAAAGTTGGTGTCAAATGATAGTCTATAAAAATAATCTAACATAGGAATGTAAAATCGGTTTTCCTCTAAAGTTAACCGTTCAGGTTTTACAGCCTGTCAAAGTTGCAAAAAGTCAATTTTCAACTGTCAATATTTCCAAAACAGTTGAACTTAGGCATAGAGTATATCACATGAAATCTGCTCAGAATTTTACGTAGAATCCAAATATGCAATCACATACAGGGTGTTTCATTTAAAATAGCGATGTTGCCACTGGTTTAGAGTAGAAGCGGCAACACCGCATAAACAAAAATATTTTTAAAGTGTAGAATAGGGTTGTTTATCTTGGTTGCCAAATTTTCAAAATGATCCGCTCTTCAGTTTTCCATTAACGTCTAATACGCCATCCACCGTGGGACACCCTGTATCTGGAAAACGAAGCATTTCCGGACACATGTTTATTAAGAAAAAAGCTTTATTTTTACGAGATCTACCATCCCTAGGAGTTTGTAACAAACCTTTCGTGACACCCTGTATAGAGGAACCATAGAGAAGTAGTTTGAGATAGGTCACCGATGGTCGGAAGTGCGTCGTTTCCAAAATACAGGGTGTTGAAATTCAAACAACCCCCTTTCATATTATCTGAAGAGCTAATGCGAAGCTGTTCAAATTTTCAAGGATTATTGATTCAGGAATGATGATGACAATTAAGATACTAAATTGAAAATTCAAAAATCTTAATCAGTGGCGTCACATACTGGGGAATGTGAGGGTTAAAACATCCTGTATTTTTACCGCAGCGGCTAAATGGAGAAAACTACACAATTTTTTTACGAGATAATTTTCAAAGTCAATTTTCTCTTAAACGGTACGCTATATCGAATTGAACTAAGAGTATCTTCTCTGTGTAAAAAACTCTAAACTTTCCGAATTTTCAATCAGAATCGCAAAGATCTGACAAGTAAAAAAAATAGGGATGTTTTAACCCTCACCCTCCCCAGTATGTGACGCCACTGATTAAAATTTTTGAATTTTCAATTTAGTATCCTAATTGCCATCAAATGTTTATAAAATACACCAATTTTCAAAATTCATTTGTGAGGGGTTTTAAAGTTATAGAGAAAAATTCATCCTATTCAAAGGGGCGTAGCTCCCTTAGGAAGCATTTCCGGACCCATATTAATAGGAACTTTTTGTCCTTTTTTTATGCAAGGAATACGCTCCCGAAAGGATGCCGCTTACTTTTGAATCACCCTGTATATACAGGGTGTCCCACTAAGGTCGGCCAGGTACGATATTATGGAGACCATAGACCTTACGTAACTTGAAAACGAATGCAGATATTGAATTGCGGTTTGCGCCAAAATGTAGATAGCTCTTCAAGCACAGCAATACAAAAATACTATTATGCCATTTGGATTTTTCATGAAAATTAGAAAAAACTGGATCTTGAATAAACAGCGCCCTCTAGAAGACGCGGTGGGAACTATCGACCTCGAACGAAGTGGTGTTCTTAATAACAATGAAATTCTCTTCCAAATAAACCCAAATTGAATGAGTTTGAATGAGGAGTATGGAAGATACAGCAATTTCAAAAAAAAAAAATTCACCAGCTTCCCCCACCCTTATTACTGAAGATACGAAAAAAAACCTAATAACCAAACTGGCGCAAAAATTAATGAACTTTTGATTTCTGTTGTTAAAACAGTATCTTAATATAGCGATTTCTTGAGAAAAGTTGAATTTTAAGCTATATCATCGTAATTGCGCCCCCTAACGGTCATCCTAGAAACTTGAAAATAATTTCTATCAATTTCTCTTGGCCGATTTATTGGAGAAAAAAAAAATCCCGAAGCCGTAAGGTCCATGGTTTCCATAATATCGTACCTTGCCGACCTTAGTGGGACACCTGGTACAGGGTGTTCCTAAATATCATGTACAAACGAAAGGGGGTGATTCTTTAGTTAATTTTATGACTAAAATCTCTAATAAACATAGGTCCGCAAACGCTTCGTTACCGATCTACAGGGTGTTGAAATTTTAATATTTTTTTAGTTTTTTCTTTATAACACCAGCAATTTTTGAGGGATTTATCTCAAATTTGGAAT
Source organism: Ceutorhynchus assimilis (assembly GCA_917834065.1). Classification (NCBI taxonomy): domain Eukaryota; kingdom Metazoa; phylum Arthropoda; class Insecta; order Coleoptera; family Curculionidae; genus Ceutorhynchus; species Ceutorhynchus assimilis. The sequence goes on from OU892290.1 coordinate 14,952,782, forward strand.
ATATGTTACGCAATAGAAGCTGAATGATTGCACACGTCAAACGTTTGTCAGAATCTACAGGGTGATGTTTTTTCAGGGGTCATACCGCTTTTCTGCCCCTGAACTTTTTTGCGGTGCGGCGCTGGTCGATTCTAAAAAATAAAATAGTTTTTCTACCCTATTTAGAAACTTTTTGTTCTCTTGTAGTTTTTTCGTATCACCGACCCTTATCGAGAAAAATATTAAAAAACAAAACTCTGTAATTAGCAAGATGAAACTAAAGTGACTCAATAAACCTTTTCTACCTATATTGGCGACAATAAAGGTCCCACAGCCATATTCTTGCTCATTTTCAATGAGAAACTAGAAGTAAGACACCCCTCGCCGCCATATTCTTGTTCATTTTCAATATGAATACATTAAAATTTCAACACCCTGTAGATCGGTCTATTTTTGTTTTTAACGAAGCGTTTGCGGCCCTATGTTTATTGTAAATTTTAGTCATAAAATAAACCAAAGAATCACCTCCTTTCATTTGTACATGACATTTAGGAACACCCTGTATATATTTTTTTTAATGCAAATTCAAAAAAATGGGGGGCTGAGCGTCAAGTTACCCCGCCATAATGTTTATACTAAAAATGGTATGATGGAATGAAGTAGGAGGGAAAATATTTGTATCACAATTCCAATTCTCAAGGAAAACACTTTTTTTAAATTCGGAATTCAAAAAAATAGGGGCCTGAGTTTTAAGTTAGCCCCCCTCTACTTTTTTTGTAAATAACTCAGTTACCAAAATAGCACAATTCCCATTATTGGCAGCACAATTCAATAAAATTTTGTGGGATTTTGTAGGATTTTATGGGATTTTGAGAGATTTTAAGGGATTTTGTTAAATTTTTAAGGATTTTAAAGATTTTTAGGGATTTTAAGTAGATTTTACAAGATTTTTTGGGATTTTGACCAACTTGTACACGGATTTTGATGAGTTAACCGCTCCTCGGTTGGCAATTTCATTTATTTAGGCTTGCCATTCAACTGACTTAACTTTATTATTTTTTGAATTCAAGAACTGCTGGACCGATCTTGAATTTAATACCACGTATCTCTATGTAAAGCCGAATTCGATTGACCAAGATTAGATCGATTTGGGTTCAATTTAAGTGAACTTCTTCTGATCTAGATCATTCTTTTGTTGATGAGGGTGCACTGATCCAACCTCAATCGAACACAGTGTGGTTCACTTAAATTGAACCAGATCGATCTAATCCGGTCAATCGAATTCGGCTATAGAGGGGAGTGATATAGGCTATTTTTTATCCCGAAAAAAAAAAGTTCAGTTGCGTAAAACTCTGATACACTAGAACGCCTATAAACAGCCCGGGGCGCTTTAGAGCAGCTCTGGAGTGCCTAAAATGCGTCACTGAACTCACTGGCAAGCGACTCTGGTATCGGATAAAATGAAAAAGAAACTTTTAAAAAATCAACAAAAAAATTTGAAAAAAAAGTATATTATTTCAAAATGTAGGTATTTTCAGGCTGGTAACGCAGCGGATCATTAGCTAGTCTACGATATAATGACTATTGTTTACTGGCACTGGCACAGTAGAGTATTGAATTAGAATTAGAAGATATCACATTCACAAGATCTGAGGCCCCTATTATTATTTTTTTAAAGGGACCAAAAGAATTTGCCATGTTGATGCTAGATGGAAGATCTTAGAGGTTTATGAATTGGTCACCTCGTTTCTCCAGATTATAAGTTAGCTTCAGCTTTTACCAGCCGATGAACAATAATACCAATAAAGTTATCCTCCCATTTTTGTCAATGAATTTACTATATACATTGTAATATAATGCATAATATACATATAATTTTCAATAATCTATTCCTTGGAAGCCATAAATCCAATTGCCAGTAGGCGTTAATGCGCGTACTCAATTACAAATTGCCAATTGATATCGTATTTAAGAGTCAGTCGCAGACCGATTAAAATATTTATTGATATCAATATCCAATAATGCCCGCACACACGCTGCGTTTGCCAGTTATTTTAATCGAACATTTATTATTGTTTATGTATTTTAATAAATTGTTTGATACAATTCATTGAGCTGCATAGGTATTATCTTGGCACCAATATACATATATTTCAAAAATTAAATAGGGGTAAATGCTTATTGCTTATTTAGTTGTTTTTTGCTTATAGAGTCAGAACTGCAACATAGGAGAGTTATTAGCATGGTATCCCATTTAAGTATATCTTCTTTGACTCATTGTTTTTTTTATGAAAAATTTTTCTTTTCTTGAAACTTAAACCTATGAGACTTTAATTATCTTGAAACCAACAACTGCTATTGCTGTTTTTATCTTGTGGTTTACTTGAGATTGTGGTTTTTGAAATGTCAACTTTAAATTGTTATTTTTTAGTGGCTTTGATATAGTTATATTGTTAATTATCATACCACAAAATTGATCAAAATCGATATTAGTTGTGCTGCCTTATTATCTCTGACAAAGAAATTAACTTCGCCTTAAATTTTCCAAAATCTAATATTCTCGAATCAATATACAAAGCCCCAAACGCTCTGAATCTCTAGTTAGTTGATAATTCAATTTTAAATTCATCCCATAAAATTCAAGTAAACAGCGGCTTTCATCTAAGCTGAATTAAAGAAAAATTCAACTAAATAATGTATCGCATAAGTAAATAAATAAATTGTGAAATGCCCATATTTGAGAAGGTGTTTTAAACTGCGCATTAAAACGTCAATTAACGTCAGGAGAATGAGGCAAATCAAACCACAAACAAAATAGCATAACTTTGACACAGTTTATTGAGGTCCAAAGTCTACATACCTTAATACTTTTGCTGATTTTTGTTTGTTTACTATTTGAAATGAATGTATAATTATTTTGAAAAATACCGGTTTAATTAACGTCTAATAATAATTAATTTTCAGCAATAATTAATTATTATTACATGTTACCTATTTTACATTAGAAATATCGGGATGCCACCAATGAAATACAGTGTATTTTGTTACCTGCATCCTGCATCCTGTGAATATTTTAAATTTAGATCAACCCATTTATCTGAGAAACGAACAGGAAAAGAGAATGCGATAGAGCTTGTAGCAAGTTTTGGCTTTATCAATAAAAAAGCAACTGCATACACACACGTATAGTTAATTATTGACAAGAACAATAATAATTTATATTAATAATTCTTTTATCAACGCCATATAACACAGCTGCATTGTTGTCTGAGATCCTCTTTTATGTTTGTTTAACGACGATATTAAGCCGTGGTACACGTGACAGGCCTATAGAGTAGTACCTTATTACGCGGTTTTTCTTTTGTGTTATGCCGGCATTATGTGAATATATAAAGATATGAATAATTGATTACGAGCCTTCCACGCGCTACCCTTAAATCAAAAATCTATCTTTGAACCTTCAAAATGAATTTGAACAAGTATAAAATTAATGACATTTTTGAGTTAAAATAAAATGAAAGCACTTCACAAAGGTCACTTCTGAACCGAGGTAACAACCGTGGTTCAAAATTGTGGACACCAATTCCAATAATTCCAAAAAAAAATAAAATATGTAATTTCACAATTCCAACAAAAATTCCAATAATTCCAAACAATTCCTGCATTCCAGTAAAAATTCCACCAATTCCAATAATTCCAGTTAAAATTCCACCAATTCCATTGAAAGTTACACTTCCACAATTCCTAATAAATTCCAACATTCCTATCATTTTAATTCTAATTATTATATTTCAATTTTTTGCTAGATGTTTCCTTCCAGAACGAATAGATGTTGTCACATTTCTTAAATAGCATTTAAAAATAAGTGATTGAAATAATAACTCTGGTAATAATTATTTCTTATGATGCAAAAGCGAGCGCAAAAGTGAAGTTTTAAGGAAAATGCAATGCATTGATCTGCAACAATTTTATAATTATTTAATATTTTGCACCATTTATTAATTAAACATACAGAATCCTATACGGGATCCTGCAGCTTAGCTTCCTTGGTCTCTCAACTCTATACTGTTGCAGATAAAAAAATTCGTATTACTTTGTAATATTGTGATAGGGAACTATTTTTACGAAGATTTTTAAAAATTATTTTGAAATATAAAGAGTGGTTCTGTTGCGCAAAAATTAATCCTTAAACTGTTTGAATACTAAATTTGAATTAATAAACCCTAATAGGCCTAGGTACAGTAAGACACCTTTGAGGAATGCGGCCAGCGCAACAAAGTGCTCGCGGCTACTCAGTGGTGTGGGACTAGGTTCAATATTTTAAGTTAGCTTAATAGGGCGCCACTAGTTTACAAAATACAATCCGCGGACTTAAACCAAAAAGTCCCTGATCTCCATATTCCTATAAAAATGAACCCACCCGATGTACCTATCCTTTAATAGTACATTATATACCTAGGTAGAGAAGTTGGTCATTATATACCGAACGCTTTTATAAACCGAGGCGCGTGGCGCCGAGGTTTATAATGCGTAAGGTATATAATGACTTTCTTTACCGTGGAATATATAGAATTTTTTTTACTACTGCTATAGTAGAAAATAAAAAATAAGTTTGAAATCTGAGCTCAAATTATTTTTTCTAGTTGAAAGTGCTGCCCTCTATCAACATCTATGGTAATTTCCTATGATACATACAGGAACCTGTTTTTTTGATTAAATTGACAGTTTGAAATTGAAATTAAATCAATAGAAACCTGTAACGTTATGACAATATCCTTGCGTCATGACGTCATTTTCATTATTGACCTAGGTTTTTTTTCATTATTTTCATTATTAACCTAGGGAGAGAAATTCAATTTTTTCCGAGAAAAATAGATTGAATAATGACTACTTCTCAGGTTAGTAGTAAAAAAAATAACTTTACCTTGGTTTGGTTGAGGTCAGTAGGAGTAAAATAAGAGTCAAATCTAAAAACAATGATTATAAATCTATTTAATAAAATGGAGGGGGGTTTGTTTAGAACTGCAAAGGCCAATATAAGGCAATATATAAAATGCCACAATATATATAATATTATTAACTGTAAATATCAAAATGTCAAAATTAATAAAAGGTAGCAAGGACCAAGTTGTATTGGTTTTATAAAAGGTACTCTAATAAATTCAATATTTACCAATGAAATATTTAACCACCTTACTTCAATGGAAATAAAAGAGAGCAAATAATTAATAAAGATGTTGATAATAATAATTAAAACCTGTGCACGCTTATACCATGGTATACCGGGGCGGGTTTGTACAAAGAAATGTCACCTTAAATATAGTACATTAAAAATAATTGGTACTGTATACCCATTGTAATAATTAAGGCAGTAAAACAACCTTCAGAATATACCAAGTATAATATAAGAAATGCTATTACTTATAATTAAAAAAATAATTAGGGAAACTTTAATAATGAGTTAACGGTTACATCACCCCCTTGTGGTCATCTCTGCAGTCTAATCACCCATTCAAATTACTGTCTCCTGACAGCCTCACAACCTGCATAACTAGGGTTGCCAGATTGGAATATCTACAAATCGGGTATACCAATCAGAAAGCTGTTAAAAAATCGGGACTTTCAATAAAAATCGGGACACTTTTTTTTTGGAGGAATACCTAATTTAATATAAAGGAAATAAAATATAACTGAACAATAAAACTTCCAACACAATTTAAAAATGAAAAATAACGCAAAATAATAATGGTACATTATTCACCTAGGGACTAAAGTGGTACTTCTAATTCCAAGACAAAAAGTTTATAGCCTTACCGAAGGTAGAGCTATAATTTGTCAAGGGATCAAAAAACACTTTAGTCCTGAGGTGTATACACTATTTCATGTACTTTAGAGCGATTAAAAGTACTCTTTGATTCCCTGTTTCATTTAATCCCCGGGAAATAAAGTAAAAATTTAATCCCTTGGGAACTTGTCGATGAAAAACAATGTTTTTTTTTTGGACAATAAAGCTTATTTTGATTTGATTTGATTTGATTTGATTTGAAAAAATGTGAAATTTAATCCCGGGGATTAAAAGACCCACTTTACGCCTTTAAAACAGGGATTAAAGGAGTACTTTTAATCCCTAAAATGCATAAAATGCATTAGTTTATTCTTATCGTCGAAACCAAAAGAATCTTGATAATTATTATGAATAATAGTAATAGATAATTTAACAACTACAATTTAAAAATAAGTGTCTTATAAGTAGATACTTTTAATTTTTTCCAACTTTTCAAATAAATCCGTGAAATCGGGACATTTAGCGTCCCGACGTATAGTCCATCGGGACACGGGGCAAAATCTCCAATATCGAGACTAGTGATGCCGCGAGACTCGAGACTGGTCTCGTCTCATCTCGTCTCGACTTTTCGAGACGAAACTGGTTTTTGGTCTCGTCTCGTGAAGTCTCGACGAGACGAGACCAGACTCGGCGAGAGTCTCGTGTAGTCTCGAGTCTCGAGATTACACTTAAAATTTTTCTTTCGTAGCTTTATTATTGGACTATTCTGGGCTATATATGAATATGAAATCAGTAAATTAAATATCAGGGTTACTCTTTACTATGATTTTTCACTAATTGCTTTTTCACTGTGGCAGTTTGGACTTTCGTTATAGTATAAAAACAAAAACCATAAATACAGGGTGTCCGAAAAATAGCGTAAAAACTCTCCACGTAGTAGAGGACTCTTTGAGAAACCCTAGAAAAATAATTAAATTAAAAAAATCCTTCCCCAGCATTATTCTTGGTAATATGAAGAGGTAGATGTGAAAATTCACCTTCGAATTCTTCAGGTAGTTACATGGGTATTTAATTTAGTTCTCTGATATATTGTCAACGAAATATTTTCAGTGTTGCCAATTTTAATAAATATTAAAATGCAAATAACTTTCTTAAGGGCCGGTATTAGAAAATACTGAACCGATGGTTGAGTTTCAACCTTCGGTTGAATCCTATCAATTTGCATGAAGTCAACTGAAGGTTGAAACTCAACCATCGGTTCAGTGTTTTATAATACCGGCCATTAGAGTGCCACTAGATTTTTTAAAGTATTTTGTAGGGTCCTCCACCACATAGAGAAGAGTTTTTACGCTATTTTTTGGACACCAAGTATAACTCGAGACGAGACGAGACTTTGGTACTCGAGACCGAGACTAAATCACGGTCTCGTCTCGAGATGTCGAGACGAGACGAGACCAACCCTAAGTCTCGTCTAGTCTCGTCTCGCGGCACCACAAATCGGGACTGTCCCGTTAAAATCGGGAGGTCTGGCAACCCTATGCATAACAGACCCCATCAACTTCTAATGACTCCCTTCTTAAAAATGTGCATTTCAGTTTCAATTCAGTGTTGTGGCTACTCTTGACACCTCAACTTCGAGACTAGTAAACCATCAAAGAGGAAAACCCAATGATGAAGGTAAAATCTAATCTAAAATCCAATCTAAAAACCCTGAAAGAGTACAATAAGCCTTAGAACTCCTTCATACTTATAAAATGAAAAATCCCAACCTTCAAATGTTACATAAATCATTTGGATTAAAACAGCAAAATCCCCTGAAACATATAGGTTATCTTAAACAAAAAAACCCTTAATTAATTAGCCCATTCAGTGACTAATGAGTTTTTTACTGACAAATAGTCCTCATGTAGGTCAAATTGTCTTTTTTTTTTTTTATTAAATCCCAAATATTTACAAAAATGCAGCTAAGCTAATCTAAATAATGATAACGAAAAGGTACATTTGAGAATGATAAAAACGTTTAAAATTACCTGATTACAATTTGGGCTAGTTGAACAAAGCGTGCTTAATCTCACACGAGAAACCAACAAAATGACGTAGACCTCGTTTCCAGAAAATTCTGTGTGGTTGGCTTACAAATACGGGGACGACCAAATCCAAAACTTTCACCCCAAAACCAATTAAGCCAGCAACCACTAAATCCCAGCGTCTTCAAAATTCCACAAAAAGGTGGATGTTCCCAAGGAACGTCGCCAAGAGGACCGCTGGTAAAATCTGCCAAGAACTTGTTGTTTGCTCAACGTGCGAATTTCAAAGAGAACGATTCCTTTTCAGCTATGTATTAGGTGAGCTTCAATATGAAAAATTTTCTAGAATTCCAGTTTTTTCTTTAAGATGCCCTCTGGTGCCAGATTTCTGGTCTTGACCAGGGAAAACGAAACAGACAGCTTGAAACGGAACAATCAGCTTGAAACGGAACAACCCAAATTACATTGATGACCAACGAAACCCAAAGTTGCCATCAAATTTTCTCCCCTAGCACCAATTAACACTAATTAATTACTTATAGAAGTTATTAATCAACATCTACTCAGTCTTCAGTCTAGAAACTATTAAAATTACCAGTGACTCTTTAGGGATCACAACTACAGTGACTCTATTACCCATAGTGGTCAAGAAATCTCGATAACAACGCTGCCTGAAACGAAACAACAAATGTCACGTAACCACACTTATTCTGTAGAGAATAAACATTTGGAAAATATGAAAAATAAAGGAAATAGGGGTGGAAAAGCGATTTAAAGTGTTCTAAAGTGATTTGTGTTGTTGCAAAATTTTTAATAATGGAAATAACGTGACTCGAAAGTGTTGACAATTGATCTAAAAGTAAATAAACCTTTTCATCGACATTTAGGGCCTTTTGGAAAACTTTCGAAAGCTAAATAAAGTGGATTCCTATCCTAACAGTAGGGCTTTATTATCCTAAAACTACTCTGTCCTCTGAATACAAAGAATTTACTCATTATTACCTTGTAAAATATACCTTTATTCAACAACTAGATATTGTTTCGCATCCAAACAAAATGGCAGAAATCTAGTAAAATTTAATGAGCAACTTATCAATTACTGAAAAATATTAAACCTCAGGTATACAGCTTTATAAATACCCTCACAAATACCTGAATTAATTACTGAATTTATTTGAAATCTTCAGTTACGTTAAGGCAAAATTTGAACGTAACATTTCGAAAAAAAGTTTCAGATTGAAGTTATAAAATTTCAAACAAAACACCACGTATATTCTGCAATTTTTCGATTTTTCGTTTAAAGATATATGTAGAATATAGAACATTTGTCAATTAATCAGCCGTATGAATAAAAATAGAGCATTTGCTTCTAAGCAAACGGTAGAAGTATAAGCAAAAGCTTTAAGTAAAAGGTGAAAGTAGAAGCATTTACTTCATATCATATGAATAATGAAGACCTTTTACTCTCAAGCATATGCTTCGAAGAAATGAAGTAAAAGATACTACCTGTTGTTTCAATCTAAGGCGCAAGTGCCAAAGTAAACCAACAGATCATATGATGACATCACTGGACTTTGACATTCCATATGAAGTGGTTCTAAAAGAACGCCAAACGGAAGGAGTCGGTCTGGGAGTAACTGGACCAAACTTTAAACCCTCCTTAGCAATGGGTAAAAAGGCCACAAAATTTCAAGCTGAAGTCTGGCCATAAACATCTGTGCACAAGATTGTCTAAAAAGAGGTCTTTTAGAGAGCACATTTACATACTGTCCGACAGTCAAGCGGCTCAAAGGCTCTATAGGAGCTATCAAGTGCAATTCTCAGCTAGTTTGAGAGAGTATAAAAAATATCCTTAAGCAACTGGCTGGGACTGCTGGGAGGAATAAAGCAACTCTGATGTAGGTACCAGGACACCAGGGCATAGAGAGCAACGAGGAGGCGGAGCGTCTCACAAAGCAAGGCGCTTCAACACCTTTTCAAGGCCAAGAGCTTTTTATGGACTAATGAAAAACAGCATCTCCCAAGAAATTAATAGATGAAGAAGGTTCATATTCATCTCAGCAAGGAGATTTCTAAACAACTTATATATTGACATGAACAGTAGAGACATTAGAATAGTTGTTGGTCTGCTCACTGGGCATTGCCAGGTGAAATATAATCTAAAAACAATAAGCAAATCAGACAACGACCATTGCAGATCTTGCGAACAAGCAACAAAAACTACAGAACACTTAATGTATGAATGCCCTGCTCACTCCTGCAAAAGACTGAAATACCTTGGAAGGGGTACTGCTAACAACGAAAGAGATGGGCTGGTGGGCACTTTACCACCCAGGAAGTTGGACTCCTTTGGAAGAAGCCTACAAATTTTGGGCAGTAGAGCGGCTGGAACAAACTGTAACGATTCCTAACCATATACAAAAAAACGGGAAATAAGAATATTCGAAAATTATTTACCAAAATAGTAAACATATATCTGCTCTAGAGCAGATGCATTTTGCAAGGAGTAAATGCTTCCAATTTGAAGCAAATACTCTCTTTTATTCATAAGAAAAAAAGTATATGCTTTTTTCTTGAGTATTTGCTTCCAACTTTTAAGTAAGAGGTTTTGTTTGAACATTTATTCATACTAGATGAAGCATATTTGCTTCAGATTTTGGGAGAAGAAGCAAATGCTTTTTTTTATTCATATGACAGATTATATCACGTACCAAAATTCAATTGCTTTTACTTTTAGAATAACAAATTCCAGATATGCAGTTATAATTCCAAACAATTCCAGACAATCCCGAACAATTCCAGACAATTCTAACAATTTCAGTTACAATTCTCAATAATTCCCATAATTCCTGGGACAATTCTAGTGAAAATTCCAACAATTCCACAAAGTTGTACCCCATAATTTCATTGCGGTTTACCCCTCGTTTTGAACCTAGTAAAGCAGAAATTCAAATGAAGAAGCATGAACATTTTACTAGGACTGTAGGCTTAAAGATTTTCAAGATGTCGGAGAAGTTAAAAAGTTCAGTGGCTTACGACGAAACTAAAGAACAAATATTCTGAAGACACACAAATTCCTAATATTCTATAGACTGTAAAATCTTATGAATAATTGCCTGGAATTTTTTATAGTGAGATTCGTTTGGTTAAATAGGTACTGATGCGATTATCAGCAAATTGAGTTACCTATGTATTATCGATTATCTTTTAGTCTGCTCTGGATTCATCCCCTCCACTTTTTGTTTTAGTTCGTGACTACACCGCTGTGCGCCCATATCGCTGTTTCTCAACGTCCCCTAATCTCTGACTCCACCGATGAGTTAGCTATCTTTGTTTAGTGAATAGAAAATGACAATGACCTACATAGAATCGTGGATATAAAAATTAATCATAAAAACGCAGGGGTCTATTTAATCATAATGCATATGTCATCTTGTCATCTGAATTAGGCAATTCAAACCACGTGACATTCAAGATGGCGTGGCGGCCACACATGGGCCAAAAAACACAAAAAAATATCTAGTTTCTCCCCGAATTAATGGTTTAGGTACCTAGTCAACAAATATTTTATTAAATAATGAAAATCAAAGTTGTAAGCAAAACTGTATGCAAAATAATTTAAAATACGCATAAAAACATATTCAAAACAAACTTGCTTGGCCGCCACACCACATTGAATTTTCCTTTTTGACAAATGGATTGAATTGCCTAATTAATTTGCTGAGTGCATCGTCGTTGATTGTTTTGAATTCCAAGACTGTGAAAGAAATGATAAGTGCATCATCATAAGCAGCCGGTTTAAGAGTTGTTGCCACAATGTGTGACCAGGCGGCAAAAAATAAATCGGCAAAAAGCGAATTGCAGCCGCAATCCAGGGAAATCTACATCAGAAACAACACAGAAACAGAAATTTTGGTTTTGTTGGAGATAAACAACCTAGAAATCGTGTCTGTATGATGATCCATACATGCTCGAGAGAATTATATATATATATATACATGTCGTTTTAGAACGTCTTTCTTCGTTGTCCGACACCTAATTTCCATCCTTTTCTATCGTCGCAATCCTCTGATGAGAGATTTCTTTCACTCATGGACTTTTGTATGGTCTTCTGCCATTCCAGTTTTGGTCTTCTTCGTTTTCTTCTACCTGTTGGTTGCCAGTGCAGCATTTTTTTGGGCCACCTGTCACTTGGCATTCGTTCTACGTGTCCGTACCAGGTAAGTTGTTTCTTTTCAATGTCTTGGACTATCGTACCTTCTATACCCATTTGTTGTTTTATATTGTCGTTCCTTATTCTGTCTCTTCGTGAGATTCGCATGGATCTTCTAATAGCATCCATTTCAGCTGCTTCCACTTTTTTTTTTGTCTGTCTGTAATCCTTCAAGTCTCGGCTCCATATAGAAGGCTGCTCTTTATCATTGTCTCGTATATATTAAATTTTCTCTTCTTTGTAATTTCCTTGCTCCATAATATTCCATTTAGGCATCCTATTACTTTTTTAGTTTTAACTATTCGCTTTTTTATTTCTTTCACGTCTGTTCCGGTGTTGTCAAATGTGATACCTAGATACTCATATTTTTGACATTGCAGAATTTCCTGACCATCGTCCACTTCCAAGTTTCCGTTCTGGTTGCCTACATATAGATATTTTGTTTTATTTATATTAACTCTCAGGTCCCATTCTTGATACTCTTCTATCAGCTTTCTTATCATACATTGCATGTCCTCTTTGTCACTGGCCATTATGACCTAATCATCTGCAAACTGAGGAATAAACAGGCACTAAGGTATCCATATTTATCTCTATACCCATTCCATGGATCTTCCTCTTCCAATTTCTCAGTGCTACTTGCTACGTATATTTTAAAAAGCGTAGGAGAGATACAACATCCTTAACGTAGTCCTTTATTTACTATAAATGTGTCTGTGAGTTTTTTACCAATCTTAATTCTTGATTTTGAGTCTTTATATAGTTCTTTAAGTGGGTGTGATTGATGTTTGTGTGTTCTAATACCTTCCATAGTCTGGATACTGGGACTGTATCGTATGCTTTTTGTAGGTCAACAAATGTGAGGTGGGTTTCCAAATATCTAGCAGATCTCTTTTCTATGACTTGTTTTAGGCAAAATACGGTGTCCGTACCTGATCTTCCTGCTCTAAAGCACTGCTCTTCTTCTTCTTGCTTTTTATAATCTTCTTCAATAAGATCACGCAGGATTCTACCGTATAGTCTGCTTAGTGTGCTTGTGACTAATATGCCCCGATAGTTATTGCAATCCAGCTTATTTCCTTTTTTGTGAATGGATGATATAAAAGCCGTTTTCCAGTCTTGTGGAACAGGATGTCCATTTAGGCATTTATTGATAATACATGTGAGACCTTTAAAGAGCCTCTCAGTTCCCCATTTCAGCATTTCTGAGTATATTCCTTCTGGGCCGCTAGCTTTACCTGACTTAAGATTCTTAACAGTCTTTTTTACTGTTTCTTCAGATATCTCAGCTACTTCAATATGTCTTGGAGAATCTAATATATACTTATTCCGATCTACTTTCTTGTAATAGACCCTTGTAATGTTCTACCCATTGCTCGAGAGAATTATAAATAACTCAAATATGACAGCCATTTAACTGGAAAAATGGACATTTTCAAAAATCAGATTGGAAAATGTTTCAGTCAGCTTAGAGTCAGATACGCCAGATCATCTATGAATAGATTATAGACTATTTCATTCATCAAGTGATTCTTACATAAATATATGAAAATAAAATGTAAAAAAATTTAGTTAATAAAGTTTTGGAGCACTGCCTTATTTTGACATAATTGAAATGTCAAACCAGTTGTTTCGGTTTGGTAGAGTTCATGATATTCATTGTAATTATTGACATTGTGCGTTTTGATATTTGAATTACGCGCGATCTAACGTTCATTATCCGCGTTCTGACAGCCAGCTGTGCGCGTTTGGACTTCCTGCCGCGCGCGCACAACCTCCCGAAGTTCAATCCTACACAACGACAACGAGGAACGAGTCGATTCGCCGCCATCATAGAATAAGCAATGCCGACCATGCCGTGCCGAATTCTATGAACACTCTATGGTTCAAGTAAGTTCGGTTACGTTAAGATTGGTAGGAGATTTATCTAGAGATATGTTTTTAAACGCCTTTAAAAGATTCGTTTCTAGGCGTGGTCTCTGTAAGAACTTGTATTCTGATAATGGAATCAACTTTGTTGGCGCCAATAACCATCTTAAGGAAATGTACGAAAGAATTTACACCCTCAACAATGATGAGTTAGTTAAAAATTACTTTTTAGAAAATCGCATTACATGGCATTTTATACCCCCACGTGCGCCGAATTTTGGAGGTCTGTGGGAGTCATCTGTAAAATCAGTAAAACACCATTTAGTCAGAACTATCAAAGATCATCATTTAACTTATGAACATTTGTATACAATTTTAACTCGGATTGAGTCTATTCTAAATTCTAGACCCTTATGTCCTGTTTCCAACGATCCCAATGATCTTGAAATCCTGACACCTGGACATTTCTTAATCGGATCACCATTAAAATCATTGCCTGATGAAAACTACGATGATGTCAGTACTAATCGTTTAACAAAGTACCAGGAAATTCAGAAAATGTTATCACACTTTTGGAAACGATGGTCGCATGAGTACCTGCACAATCTCCAGCAAAGAACAAAATGGATGATAAAGGATCCTCAGTTGATAAAGATTGGTTTGATGGTACTTGTTAAAGAAGATAATATGCCCCCCTTATGTTGGAAATTGGGTAGAATCTGTGAAACCTTTCCCGGAGATGACAATGAAATTCGTGTCGTAGGCATAAAAACTGCTAGTGGTTATGTCAAGCGCCCAGTGAGTAAAATTGGTGTCTTGCCTTTTGAGCAATAGCTCCAATTTGAGCCTCGGATATACATTTAAAGACATGTACATAGTTATTTTACTTTGAAACTTGATAGTTTCAAGGGCGCCGGTATGTTTCGGTTTGGTAGAGTTCATGATATTCATTGTAATTATTGACATTGTGCGTTTTGATATTTGAATTACGCGCGATCTAACGTTCATTATCCGCGTTCTGACAGCCAGCTGTGCGCGTTTGGACTTCCTGCCGCGCGCGCACAACCTCCCGAAGTTCAATCCTACACAACGACAACGAGGAACGAGTCGATTCGCCGCCATCATAGAATAAGCAATGCCGACCATGCCGTGCCGAATTCTATGAACACTCTATGGTTCAAGTAAGTTCGGTTACGTTAAGATTCACATTCACAATTTTATTGCGCATTCAGTATATCATCATATCAGAGGTCATTTTACTAGTATACAGTCCGCTATCTGTTCAGTAGTGTTCATTTTATTTTCGAAAGTACCATTTTGAACCAGCAAATCCAACATTTGGTCACTTCTCACCGGATTATTTTCGAAAAATATCGTGTACCGCGTATCCATACGTACATTTGACATTCAATCGATCAAAATAAAAGTGTTCAGTGCTCCAAGGAGGAAAACAAGGCAACAGGAAGGATTTAAATCAATGTAAGTCCGTTCCATGATCATTTTCCTATTACCATATAAATCACAACAGGTAGACTCAATTTGTTCAATAATTAATTTGCACATTATCTACGTATTCACAAGGTTCATTTGTTAAAGGTGTTTGAAACAAGTATCAAATATTCCTTTTTGTGTTCACAAGTTTATTTTTACACATATTTTGCAAGATGGCTCCTCCTAGTGACAACGAACTAGAGGAACAATTTCAAGACAAGTTAAAACAATTAGTTTTTCATCGTGGGCAGATAAAATCACATTTAACGCGATTTAGTTCATTTGTAAACGCTTTTTATATTGCAAACAAGTCGGCAACAGAATTGGAAAAAAGATTATCAACAATCGAATCATATTTTAATAATTTTGATTCTGTTCAAAGTCAAATTGAATTATTAACTAACAATGATGATAAACAATTACAAGAAAGGGTTACATTCGAAGAAGCTTTTTATAGCACTGTTTCTTCAGCTCAAGATATTATTAATAATCATAGAAAGGTAAATACTCCAGTTCAAAGTCCAGTTCAAACTCCATCACCAGTTCAAAATGTTCAATGTGGGACATCCTTGCCTTCAAACTTACGATTGCCCAATGTACAACTCCCACCTATAAAGATCGCAGAATTTAGTGGTTCATTCAGTGAATTTATGCAATTTTATGACACTTTTGATTCTCTTGTTCATCAGAATCAAACATTGACCAAAGTACAAAAATTTTATAATTTAAAATCATACTTACTTCCGGTGATGCTCTTAAAGTAGTTCAATCACTTGAAATAACTGATTTAAATTATGACATTGCATGGGACTTATTGAAAAAGAGATTTCAAAACAAGAGAGTAATTATTAATTGTCACATAAAGTCACTATTCGAGATAGAAAACATTCCGAAGGAAAATTCCATTGCTTTAAGACACTTTTCTGATACATTGATGAAAGATTATCGTTCCTTAAAAAATTTGGGAGAATCAGTAGAACAATGGGATTCGATTTTAATTTACCTGTTAGTTTCTAAACTTGATTACTTTAGCAGACGAGAATGGGAAAATTTAATTAAGGATCATACCTCTATGCCAAAGTTCAATGAATTTACAGACTTTTTAGACAGCCGATGCCAGTTCTTAGAAACTGTACAAAATAATAATTCTTCAAATAATAATTCTTACATTAGGCAAAAACTTAAAAACCCAAATTCACAATATTCTCATTTGTCAACTGGAGGTATCAAATGTTTTTATTGCAGAGAAAATCATTGCCTTTATGCATGCGAAAAATTTCTAAATCTTTCAGTTCAAAACCGTATGAAAGAAGTCAAAAGATTAAATATTTGTAAGAATTGTCTAAGATCAAGTCATAACTATGAATGTACAGGCCAGTGCAAAAAATGTAATTTAAGGCACAACACTTTATTACATATTGATGGTAATTTTTCAACTCAAAAGGAGCCAACTGTAAAGTTCTCTGAAAATCAAAACAATTCAAAAGTTCAACATGTTTCACAAAGTCCAATGCCTAGTGTTTTTGATTCTCGACCAAATCAAAGTAATTTTTCTCAAATTAATGACAATATTTCTCAATTTAACAATGACAATTTTCAAAATAATAATGTTCATGCTCAAGATCACAGTTTTGATGTTCAAGATTCAGTTCAGAGTCAGTCTAATGAATTGTTTTCTGCTCATTCTAGTATCAATAATCAATCCATTTTTAAATCCAATGATAATGTTCACATTTTGCTGGGAACAGCTAACATTTATATTGAAGATAATTCAGGAAACTTCAAAGTAAGTAGGGCCTTGCTCGATGGAGGTTCTCAGACCAATTTTATAACTACAAAGTTAGCCAAAAGGCTGCAAGTTAATACAAGTAAAGTTAATTATCCGATTATAGGAATCGGACAAACTCAAACTAAAATCAACGAAGGTATAGAAGTCAAAATTCATTCAATGTACAATAAATTCACTAAATCATTACCATTTCTATTAATAGATAAAATAACAGGTCAAATTCCACAAACAACTTTATCTATCAATGTTTCTAAATTAAATATTCCAAAAAATATTGTATTAGCAGATCGGCAATTTCATTTACCTCAAGATGTAGACATTTTACTAGGAGCTTCAGTATTTTATGAACTTTTAACAGGGAAGCAAATAAATCTAGGAAAAAATATGCCAACTCTCACAGAAACAGCTCTTGGCTGGATAATCGCAGGACCTTTGCAGGTCAATTCTATTAAACCAAGTTTAAATATCCCAAACTCTCAGTGCTTTATGACAGTTGCCAATCCTAGCAATGCACAAGTTCAGTCTTTATTAAGAAAGTTTTGGGAGATTGAAAATGTTCAGATCAGTGCGCCATTTTTAAGTAAAGAAGAACAGTTTTGTGAAAATCATTTTTTAAGTACACATACTAGAGATAAAACAGGGCGTTTTGAAATTACGTTGCCATTAAAAGAAAATTATATCAAATTAAATGATAATTTTGACACAGCAAAGAAACGTTTTCTAAATATTGAACAGAAATTGATTCAAAATCCAGGTTTAGGTCTATTATATAGACAATTTATGTTAGAATATGAAGCTTTAGGTCACATGACCAAGTTATCTGATTCACAAATTAAAAATGATGTAGATATAAAATATTATTTACCTCATCATGGGGTGTACAAAGAAAGTAGTCAGACGACAAAGTTACGGGTTGTTTTTGACGGCAGCTGTAAAAGTTCAAGCGGTCTATCATTGAATGATGTTCTCTGTGTGGGACCTGTAGTGCAAGATGATTTGTTAAGCATTTTACTACGTTTTCGTAAACACAAGTATGTCATGAAGGCTGATATCACAAAGATGTACAGACAAGTAATGGTAAATCCAGGACAACGTCATCTACAGCGTATCCTATGGCGTCCTAGTCCTGAACAAAACATTTCTCATTATAATTTGAATACTGTTACCTATGGCACATCATCCGCTTCATTCCTTGCAATAAGAGCTCTACGTCAAGCAGGCATTGATAATCAAGACAAATTCCCCGAAGCAAGTCAAACCATTTTATCAGACTTTTATTGTGATGATTTAATATCAGGTTGTGATACACATGAAAGACTCCTAAAAATAAAGACAGACATTTCTGAAATTTTACAATCAGCAGGTTTTGTTTTAACTCAATGGATGTTTAATGAAAAGGAGTCCCATCAGCAAAATTTTCATTTTTCAGACTCAAATCAAAATGTAAACTCAGACGTAGCAGTCCGAGCACTTGGCATTATTTGGAATCCGAACAAAGACACTTTTCAATATTCATTTAATATAAAATTAAATTCTCAATTAACCAAAAGAACAGTGCTTTCAATCATTAGTCAAATATTTGACCCACTAGGACTCATAGGTCCAATTCTCATTAATGCAAAGATTATTCTCCAACAATTATGGAAATTGCAATTAGACTGGGATGACATAATTTCTGAATCTCATCATACCAATTTCATGAGTTTTTTCCAGGATTTAAAGTCTATAGATGAAATATCAGTTCCTAGGCATGCAGTTCTTTCAAACTACATCACGTTGCAATTGCATGGATTTACTGATGCTTCAATGGCAGCTTATGGAATATGCATTTACCTTAGAACTATAGATTCCTTTAGTAAAGTATATTGTCAATTGCTATGTTCCAAGTCACGCGTAGCTCCTATCAAGACAGTTTCATTACCAAGATTAGAACTTTGTGGGGCTGTGCTCTTATCTGAATTTGTCAATAATGCTATTAAATCACTAAAATTAAACATAGATTCAAACAGTGTCTTTCTATGGATAGATTCACAAATTGTCCTATCATGGATATCTCAAGAACCATATAAATGGAAAGTATTTGTGTCAAACCGTGTATCAAAAATACAATCTTTAACAGAAATAGATTGTTGGCGATATGTGTCAACTTTGCACAATCCAGCTGACATCATATCACGAGGTTGCAAACCTAGTGAGCTTATTCAATTAGTTTCTTGGTGGTCCGGTCCATATTGGCTTTCACTTGATCAAAAACATTGGCCTAATGATAGTACAACATACAAAACTGATTTAGAGGTTAGCTCTGAGAAGCTTTATAATACAACGTTAGTCTCCATTTATGCTGAAAATTTTCATTTATTTTCTTATTTCTCAGATTTTAAAAGGCTTATTCGAGTCACAAGTTATTGTAGAAGATTCTTTATTAATTTGAAATTAAAGAAACAACAGTGTCCAATTTTAACAGGATCACTGACTATTGCAGAATTAGATCAAGCTACTAATGCTCTTATAATACATGTTCAGGAAATTTCCTTTCACCAGGAGTATCAATGTATAAAGAATGAAAAAACTGTATCTAGACAGAGTAAATTAATTTCTTTAAATCCTTTTCTCAAAGATGGCATCATAAGAGTAGGAGGCCGTCTTAAAAATTCTCAATTAACTTTTGATCATAAATTCCCAATAATACTACCACATAACCACCATTTTACTGAATTGTTGATTAAAAATGAACATGAAAGCTTATTACATGGCGGAACACAAATTACCTTATCCTCCATCCGTACAAAATACTGGCCATTGAATTGTAAAAATGCAATCAAGAAGGTTATCAGACAATGTTTCATATGTTTTAAATTGAGATCAAAGACATCCACAGACAATCCACTAATGGGTGATTTACCTTCGTGTCGTGTGAAACCTTCACGACCATTTCTTTGCACTGGTGTCGATTTTGCTAGTCCTATCCTAGTGAAGGACGGAACTTTACGGTCAAGAAAATTAGTTAAGTCCTACATTTGTGTTTTTGTTTGCTGTGCCACAAAGTGCATACATTTAGAATTGGTAGGAGATTTATCTAGAGATATGTTTTTAAACGCCTTTAAAAGATTCGTTTCTAGGCGTGGTCTCTGTAAGAACTTGTATTCTGATAATGGAACCAACTTTGTTGGCGCCAATAACCATCTTAAGGAAATGTACGAAAGAATTTACACCCTCAACAATGATGAGTTAGTTAAAAATTACTTTTTAGAAAATCGCATTACATGGCATTTTATACCCCCACGTGCGCCGAATTTTGGAGGTCTGTGGGAGTCATCTGTAAAATCAGTAAAACACCATTTAGTCAGAACTATCAAAGATCATCATTTAACTTATGAACATTTGTATACAATTTTAACTCAGATTGAGTCTATTCTAAATTCTAGACCCTTATGTCCTGTTTCCAACGATCCCAATGATCTTGAAATCCTGACACCTGGACATTTCTTAATCGGATCATCATTAAAATCATTGCCTGATGAAAACTACGATGATGTCAGTACTAATCGTTTAACAAAGTACCAGGAAATTCAGAAAATGTTATCACACTTTTGGAAACGATGGTCGCATGAGTACCTGCACAATCTCCAGCAAAGAACAAAATGGATGATAAAGGATCCTCAGTTGATAAAGATTGGTTTGATGGTACTTGTTAAAGAAGATAATGTGCCCCCCTTATGTTGGAAATTGGGTAGAATCTGTGAAACCTTTCCCGGAGATGACAATGAAATTCGTGTCGTAGGCATAAAAACTGCTAGTGGTTATGTCAAGCGCCCAGTGAGTAAAATTGGTGTCTTGCCTTTTGAGCAATAGCTCCAATTTGAGCCTCGGATATACATTTAAAGACATGTACATAGTTATTTTACTTTGAAACTTGATAGTTTCAAGGGCGCCGGTATGTTTCGGTTTGGTAGAGTTCATGATATTCATTGTAATTATTGACATTGTGCGTTTTGATATTTGAATTACGCGCGATCTAACGTTCATTATCCGCGTTCTGACAGCCAGCTGTGCGCGTTTGGACTTCCTGCCGCGCGCGCACAACCTCCCGAAGTTCAATCCTACACAACGACAACGAGGAACGAGTCGATTCGCCGCCATCATAGAATAAGCAATGCCGACCATGCCGTGCCGAATTCTATGAACACTCTATAGTTCAAGTAAGTTCGGTTACGTTAAGATTCACATTCACAATTTTATTGCGCATTCAGTTGACCAGCTCAGAGGTCATTTTACTAGTATACAGTCCGCTATCTGTTCAGTAGTGTTCATTTTATTTTCGAAAGTACCATTTTGAACCAACAAATCCAACACCAGTCATTTAAAACCAATGAACTTTAACCAAAAACTGGAATGCTAACACATAAGGACGAACGTGAAGCCTAGTGCGGCTGCTGCGGAGGGGATACCTGTTTTTGTCGCACTCATTATGTTAAATGGCGAAAATTGCTTCCAACACGTATTCCAATTGATGAAACCTGTGAAGGGAAATATGACAAAACTTTCGAAAACGTCATATTATGTCAGCGAGCAACAGAAAAAAAAACAACATTCCCCTTTGTGGCAAATCTATCTTTCATGGCTACATTTTTTTGGCAGATATGGCAATGTGTGCGCATTCCAGTTTTTAGCTATAGTTCATTGTTTAAAACCGAGATTCAAACGGCCCGCCAAATATTAGTTCAATGACTACACCGCTATGGCAGCACCGTCGGAAATGTCACTTGGCGACTACAACAGAAGCGAGCGTTCTGTATCAAGAATATAAATTACTTTTCTATGGTCTGCTCATTTTTGAATTTGTGGAATAGACTTGTTATGTTATATCGGGTTTTCAAAAAAAAAAACAAGCAAAGATTGCTATGGTTTTTTTAAACGTACGTCTTAGCAATATTTTTATTTAATTTGAATTTTGTCAATGAACTTCAATGTCAAAATGTCATTTCAAAAATCCTGTCTAATAAAGAAACAGTAATGCGACGTACGTTTTCCTAATTTAAGCAATCTTCGATTGTTTTTTTTTTTTTTTTTAAACCTGATATAATGCACTTGTTTTGGCTCATCTTCATCTCCGGCAATGCAAGAATGTTCACATTGGATAATCTGCTTTTGTCTGTTATTGGCCATTGGACTCGCTGGCTAGCAACCTCTATTTTCAGCCACTCGTCTTTATGTAGGTAGAGGAAGTCGATCGATCACATCACTATGCCTTTTGATCTGTGAATGACCACCATTGAGTTCCATCTGCGGCTTTTCTGCCTTCTAAGGTGTCTCGCGATATTTAAGTTTTAGATGGATGACTTTTGATGTTATCTCCTCCGCAACTTGGTTCGCACTCTCATTCACATCGTTCTTTGTGAATGTCCAAGTCTGACAACCATATTATAAAGTGGAATATTACTAGCTGTGTCCTGCGAGTAATTTTCGCGTTTGGTTACGTTTATTGAGTTTCAGTACCTATCTGTCCTGGGTAGATGTATTCGGTGGATTTCCAGAAAAATATTTTCAGTGGTAACTTCTCCAACTTCATCTTCAGGCCCATTTCTATCAATTTTCTTGCCAACTGAGTCTTCATCAACTGTAGCTTTAGAACTGTCAAAAATGAGTAAGATTACGCATAGACGATGTCGCCTGCTTATTATTTTTTAATAATTATGTCATATCTAGGTTCACATGGCCACTGGCATCTCTGTGAGCAGTCTGTATCGTGAGTTAATTAGTCTTTCAGTAATGTAATTTAACATAATATCGAAAGCGCTCAAGTGTGAAAAGCCAAGTTCAATGTATTCAGAAGTATAGTAGCTATAGCATTTCTTATTATGGCGGACACGCTTGAGTGGACAAAATGAGTGTCAAGTTTAGGAGACAAAGTCGAATAAGGAAACGATGATATTAACAATGGATTTTTTGCCTATCTACTCGCCTGTCTAACCAAGTCGATAAAGCAAAAACTATTGAATTACAATTCACGTCTGTAAAATTAATTAATTGTGGACCTATTTGGATTTGAATGTTTTGTAAAGTTTGTTATAGAATAGAAATTGAGATTTTGAAAATAAATTTTTAGAAATGGAAGAAATTCTTGACAGTGTGCGAATCAAAAAATGTTTTTGGAAAATATCTTTTGGAAAACACATGTGTTCAACTAAAGCTCCAACCACACTGCTAGTATTCATAGGATGAGTTGTACTGCTACGACATGGTCAGATTTACGCAACACATGGGAGAAAACAGAATTCTCAATCATTGGGTGAAGCTGATTAGTTGGAAGATATTTTCCAACAACTTTTCTTGAATAAAATATTGTTTGCTGTTCATTTTGCAAAATGTTTAGACATCATATTATATATACTACCTTATTCTGCCAGACTTATTAGTCTGTATGCATTTTCACATGTATAGGAAAATTCGATAACCACAAATCCACTTCCTGAAATCATAATCAAAATTATTGATGGATTTGCCGCACCAAATTGAAATGGCAAACTTGTGGTGTGAAGCTGCGAACAACTAAATATCATCGGCAAGCATTTGATTTGTGTCGCGTCGTGAAAGTCTGCACTTCGTGAGGCTGAAACGCGTTGAACTTTAATCTCGAGGACAGACTTTGTATTTTGAGTGGGTGGATGACGCAATTTTAGGCTCGCAATTATCTATGTTTTGGAGTTTTCATTCATACTGGAGGATTTTTTATTTTAAAAACGGCCCAAACATTAGTGAAATACAGACAAAATTAACAAAACATTGTAATATTTGTATCTAATATTCGCTTTAAATCTTATTTATTTATGTAATTACATATTTGTTGTCTAAGTAAAATTCCTCTAGACCTGTTATTGTAGAAGTAAGAGTTATACCTTTGCAGCACTATTATTTATCTGAATCGACCCACAATACTATTTTAGATTTTCTATTTGGGAAACCCCACCGTATCTTGAACAATAACAAGATACCAGCAGGTGTTGCATAAACCCAAAACCAGTGCAGTTATTATTAATATGACTTGTTTCCCAATAAAAACAACATGTAGCAATGATTAAGTCGATTTGTACTAGCAAGCACAAATAAATACAAGGGAGAAAATGTGGGGCACTTATAATAAGTTCCCATAAAAGTCACTAGCGATTGTTATCAACGAATATATTTTCTATTTTATTTATGAAAGATTTGTTATTTTTAACGTGTTTATTATTGCTCGCATATTTTCTTATTATAACTAAAACTGAAAAGTCCATAATAATTTTACCTATATTAAGCGTTTTAATTACCAGATATCTGCCAGCATTCATATGCACTATAAACCTACAATTTATGGTGTAGGAACATAATCATATAATTTGAAGCAGCTAAAAGTGTAACAAGTAAATTAATCAAGAGATTTAAACTTTTTATATTGAGTAAGCATTGACTAAATTTGTCAAAAACTTACGATTAATACCCGTTGTCTAGGGTGTGGTGCTTAAATGGTGTCCGAATGTTTGTGCCTTAAAGCTCTTAATAATTAGATAATGTGTTGATTGCACACACGTAGAGAGGTGGATATTTTTTTCTGTTCTTTTTCTTTAATTTTCAATAAACAATCACCTTGACCTTTCCCGCTATAAGTACTGAATGATCCGCAAAGAAAAATTTCCTCTAAAATTGTGTAAATAAATATCGAATATATTTCGATAAGAGTAAAATTTGCGAGATTTTTCCTTCAGATTGTAACATATCTGATTCAAATCCATTGTACTTACTTAGAAGCGTATTTTGTTCTAAATTCTTCATGCAATAAGTATTTTGTGCTGATGCAGAAAGTGTCATTTCCGCTATCGACCACCTAATTCTGCTTTGCCTGGTTTATTTGAATTTGAATACAGTGTAATATTTCACACTTGTTTTGTGAAAACCATCTGAGCTTACTCTCCCATTTCCCAACATTTTATCGATTTCTATAAAATAGTTAAATTTCAAAATAGATGCATGAAATTGACCTGATTACCAGCACAAAAGCAGCGTTTTACAACTAGGAAGTCGTAATGTAAAACCTACTTCAATCCATAATGCCTCCGGAAAATTGTTTATTTCTGGAATTATCTGTGTAGCTGGTTTTTCCTGTAACACCACCGGGATAATAATAATTGTTATTTACGAGATTAAGAATCCTACCAATAATATCCATGCAATTCTATTTACGAGGTACAAACGCAAACAGTGGCGTATCTACCGGTGTGCCATGTGTGCGAAGCACACAGGCCCGGGCCCGTGAGCTCCATAGCGAAACTGCAAAAAAAAAAATCGAGATTACACCAAGAAAAAAAAAGTTGCTACAGAAACTTCAACATACTGAAACAGGAGATCCTTCCAAGACCCAAAATAGGAATTCTAGGCTTCAAAAATTTTTCGCATTTAAAAAATTTTCGGATGGAGAATGCGTCCCTGATGCAATTTTCACGCGTTGCTATGACAAAAGTGACAGAATCTCAGACAGAAGTGTCGTAACAATATGGCGGAAGTGAGATACGCTTTTTTCTCCTTATTATTCTACCTCAATGATTTTTCCTTAATTTTGCCTAAATAAGTCAATTTTCTTTGAATTTTTCCTGGAGTGATTTTTCACTGGAAAATTTCGAAATTTCCCTATAATGAGCCCCTCACTTTTTTCTTTATCCTGGAAAATTTTCAAAATTTTCCCTTTAACAGTTTTCCAAAAAAAAAATTAAATGTGAAAGGATGAATTTTGCTTAGAAAAGTCAATTTTCCAGAACTTTCCTATCGACTTTCCTTAGAGTGATTTTTCACTAGAAAATTTTGAAAATTTCCTTATAATGAGCTCCTGACTTTCCTCTTTTTCCTCTTTTGCCAATTTTCCAGGAAACGATTGAAATGTGAGAGGATGAGTTTTCCTTAATTTTACTTGAAAAAGTCAATTTCCAGAATTTTCCCTAGAGTGATTTCTCACTGAAAAATTTCGAAATTTTCCTATAATGAGCTCCTCATTTTCCTCTTTTTCTTGGAAAATTTTTAAAATTTTCCCTCTGCCAGTTTTCCAGAAAAAAATTAAAATGTAGAAGTGAATTTTCCTTAATTTTGCTTAAATAAGTCAATTTTCCAGAATTTTTTATGGAGTGATTTTTCATTTGAAAATTTTAAAATTTTTGCAATAATTTCTGTAATTTTCATAGTTTTTCGTAATGTTCATAATTCTCGTAATTTTTCGTTATTCACGTAATTTTTTATAATTTCCATTTTTCGTAAATTCTGTAATTTTCTGTAATATTGAGAAAATTTCCGTAATTTACAAATAATTCCTGTAATTTTAAGTAATTCCTGCATTTTTGGAATAATTCCTGTAATTCCCCTATTTTTTTGTAATTTCCGTTATTTTTCGTAATTTCTGCAATATTCGAATAATTTCCGTAATTTCAGAATATTTTTTAAAATTTTGAATTATGTATATAATTCCTATAATTTTGAATTGATAATTTGAAAAATATAAGAATTGCAAAAATTTCGGAAAATTTTACGAAAATTACAAAAATTGAAATTAGTAGAAATTACAAAAATTTCAAAACTACAAAAAGTTACTAGATTTTTAAAAAAATATGAGAATTATAAAAATTAAAAAATTACGAAAATAATTTATTAAAAAATTACAAAAATTAGAAAATATTAGAAACTACGAAAAAATAAAAAAATTACCGAATTTGCAAAGATTCCTCAAAAAATTAAGTACGGAAATCACAAAAATTAGGAAAATTTTAAAAATTCTATCAAAAAATTACGGAAAATACAGGAATACGGAAAATATAGAATTAATAAAAATAAATTGAAAAATTATAAAAATTTCAAAAATTACAGGGATCGCGAAAAAATGAAAAAAAAAAAATCGGAAAAATTGTAAAAATCAGGGGAATTTTGAAAAATTACGGGAAATACATTAATTATTAAAAAATTAAGAGGAAAATTAAAAAATTACAAAAAAATCGGGTATTATAAAAACAATGAAAATAATTTTGAAAAATCATATTGCGAATATTGCAAAAAATCACAGAAATTTCAAAAAAATCACGGAAAATACATTATTTATTAAAAAAATTGAGAGAAGAATTATAAAATTAGAAAAAAAATCGAGTATTACGGAAAACAATGAAAATTATTGAAAAAAATTACGCGAATTTCAAAAATTACGTAGAATTGCAAAAAATTATTGGAAATTACGTTTTACGAAAAAAAAAAAAAAAACACGAGAATTTCAAAAATAACGGAAATTTCAAAAACTTACGGGAATTATCATTATTGAAAAATAAAATAAAGAAATTACGGGAATTAAAAAAATAACAGAAATCACGAAAATCATTAAAAATTACGGAAATTAGGAAAATCATTAAAAAAATTAGGACAATTAGAATACTTATAAGAATTGCAAAAATTACGGAAATGACGAAAAATTGAAAAAAAAAAAAATATCGGAAATAACACAAAAATTAAGGAATTTGTTAATTAACGAAAATTACGAGAATTGCAAAAATTGCAGAAATTACGAAAAATTTCGGCACTACGGAAAATAATTAAATTTTTAAAAAATTATGGAAATTAGAAAAGTTACAAAAGTTACGAAAATTTTGGAAATAAATCACGGAAATTTATTAACAAATTGCAAAAATCGAAAAAACCCATGATGATTTTCAAAAACTTAGAAAATAACAAAAATTACAAGAATCAAAAGAATTACAAAGAATCAAAAAATGTCCAAGAAATTTAAAAAATTACGACAATTGAAAATTGAATTGAAAATTACGAAAACTATCAAAGTTACGAGAATTATAAAAAATTACAGGGATTACGAAAAAGTTACGGGAATTACGAGAATTAGAAATCACAAAGGCTTTCGGGAAATGATTTTGAAAAATGCCCAGAAAAAATACGGAAATTACCTACTAATTTTTGAAATATACAAAAACGTGGAATTATAAAAATAATGGAATTTTCTGAGAAACTACGGGAATTAAAAAATTACGAAAATTTGAAGAACAACAGGAATTAATAAAAAAATTATAAGAATTATTTGAGAAATGACAGGAATTAAAAAATTTGTAAAGAAAAATTACCGAAATTACGAGTCTTCGAAAATTACAAAATTTGCTACAATGAGCTCTTTATTTTCTTCTTTTTCTCGAAAATTTTCACAATTTTCTTGCCAGTTTCCCGGTGGTTTCCCGGCCAGTTTCCCGAGGGTGAATTTTGCCTAAAAAAGTCAATTTCCCAGAATTTTTCCTGATGGAGTGATTTTTGACGGGAAAATTTTGAAATTTTTCTATAATGTGCTCCTCACTTTTCTTTTACTTCTGGAAACATTTCATAATTTTCCCTTTGCCAGATTTCTAGAAAAAAATTAAAATGTAAGAGGTGAATTTTCCCTAATTTTACTTGAAAAAGTCAATTTTTCAGATTTTTTCCTGAAGTGATTTTTTACTGGAACATTTTGAAATTTTCGTAAAATGAGCTCCTCATTTTCCTTTTATTCCTGGAAAATTTTCTCTTTGCAAGTTTTCTAGAAAAAAAATTAAAATGTAAGAGGGTGATTTTTTTTAATTGCTTAAATAAGTCAATTTTTTAGAACATATTTGAAATTTCAGTCGTAAAAAAAAAAGAATCACCCTTTGTCGTTTGTACATGATATTTAAGAACACCCTGTATAATACGCAGTTAATTAACTTATATATTTGGGACTCCAATGATTTTTTAAGAGCCGGTATTTCAATGTTACCTTAAGATATAGAATAAACATTGACATTGACAACATAGTCTGACGTTATTCGATGACGTCATCCTAAATGTTAATATAAGATAAAAACCGTATATTTTAAGGTAAGTCTTGATTTTAACAATAATAATTGTGAACGTGCTCTATGAATTAATCAACGAGAAAAACTTTTTTCTAAATTATGACGTCATCGATGACGTAAGTAAGTACAAAAAGTGCAAAAAAATACATAAAATAATTTGGTTGCACTAATTTTTTATATAAGTGTTAGGTAGTGCTATGGTGGGATGTCGAATAGGAGTGCTAATTTTTGCTTTAGGGGTTCTTAGCACCCCCAAGCATTTCCCTAGTTGCACCTATGGTGATAAATTTACCTGCACCTGTGCACATCGGATTGTGAACAGGATATTCATACCACTTTTGAAAATGGTGAATTCACAATTCAACGTTTAAATAAAAATACCTAATAAAAAATTTAAGGAGTGTTTTTTGAACGACTTTTGGGTCGAAATTTGGGTTAGTTTGTGATGGGCCCGCAGAAATTTTGGCACACAGGCCCGGAGCTGGGTTGATACGCCACTGAACGCAAAACTGTAAAATACGATCTATACAGGATGCTCCTTGAAAATATACCGACCAACTGTATGTGAGGAAAAATAATTTTTTCTACAACTGTCAAAAAATGATGATGTTCACACACTCATGACAGTTTGCGAAGTGACACTTTTTTTCCCAAGTATTGATTTTTTAACGTTTCCATTACAACGTGCGCGAACTACCTATTTTGCACACTGGTGTCATGGTGATACATACCTGTCAGGAAACCAAAAATAATTAAAATTCACCTACCTCTGATTGAAAATGCAATTTTGGCTTCGAATGATCGATATTTAAATAGAGTTGTAGAAAAAATATTGTTTGCAACTCGGGCGCGAAATACTTTGGTGATCTCGACACCAAAGTAGCATTTCCCAATTCCCATATGGGAATTCTCTACTTTGGTGGAGAAAAGAACATAGCAAAAGGGTATAATTCTTAATGGTTCAAATAAAAATGTGTATTTCAAACATTGAAAATACAGTTTCTGTATTGTTTGTACCTATTGATCGTTCCTGGTAAGAAAATTGCATTAGCAGAAGAATGGGTATGAACACGGAAAGGCACGTTTTGTTTATGCGTGAGAAGAAATTCTAATTAACAAAAGCAGAGCTTGACTTGATGGCTCTGAGCTTAAAAATAAAATCCACCGTTTGATTGTGTTTTGAAATAATGTTAGTGCTGTTTCGCTATATAAAAGTTAATTTTAGGCATTACCATGAAGCTAAAAAGTCACGTTGCAATACTTGAAACTAAATGAAATCGGCAGCTTTTAGCTTTTATAGCCTCTATGGCTAAATAGGTTTTTTAATTTGTGCATTCTACTGTGTCATGCTCTTATATAGATTTATTGCCCCTATAAAGATGAAGTAGGAGGAAAAGATTTCAGATTTGTTCCCAGTATAGCAATCAGAAATTTGTTGACAAGATTTTTGTTAAAATGATACCGTTTACACTATTTATATTTTTCCAATATAAATGATAGAGTGCTCGGTGAATTGTCAATTAATTTTGCATTAATTTACTAAACAGGGTAATGTTCAGATAGATTTTAAAGGTTATTGAAGAGCTTTTCAATTGATAACTTGAATGCAAAGCTGATGAGAAAATAGCTGACTTAAATTGAAAATGTTCCATTCACTACTAATGGCAAATGGAAGCCTCTTAGACATAATATTTTTATTTTTACTATTGAATTTTATTTTTCCTATTTTTATTTTCAAAGCTTGAAGCATGGGTCAATATTTAATAGAATGATTTGGTCATTTTGGTTTTCTATATGCAATAATGCAGTTAACAATTTCCTAATTATTATCATTCTATTTATACCAAACTTTTATAATTTTTGCAACAGCAGCTCTTTATCCAATCAAACATAGGCGTTAGGTCGAAAAATATCCCAGCTGCCAGATATGATTGGGTTCTGTAAAATTAAAAATGGCTTGTCAGTGTCTTAGATGCCATTTTATGACACTGGTGTTAAAAGTGATTACTTTTAGAACCTACTGAGTGCTAAAAGTAATCACTTTTAGTGCGTTGGTAGAAAAAATAGTGTATGATATTCGTGCTAAAAGTGACATTTTATTTCGTGAAAAGGTAAGTTTGGGACACGAGGAGTGTTCCATCCCTTTGAACAAAATAAAATCACTTTTAGCACGAATATCATACACTATTTTTTCTACCAACGCACTAAAAGTGATTACTTTTAGCACTCAGTAGGTTCTAAAAGTAATCACTTTTAACACCAGTGTCATAAAATGGCATCTAAGACACTGACAGCTTCCGTTAAAAATGACACTTGTAGTAACGTTTGCAGAAAAAAGTGTTTTTTGTTGTTTTCGCCATTTAGGCCAAAACAAAATATCATGTGTTATATATCGTCGAACTCGCAATTTTTTTCTCAAACTACTGAACCAATAAGATTTAGGGTGTCCATTTGAAAAATCTTTGTTTTTTCAAATATCTCAGAAGATAAAGCCCCCATATTTTTTCTAAGTACGCCACTGAATTCTACGTAAAAAAAGACGTATTTTTCCTTTTTGCACTTTTTCTGTATCTCCGTCTGGTAAGAAGTTATAGAGGATTATAAAAAACAGCTGATTTTGAAAAACACCCTGTACCTCGCAAACCAATATTGTCGGCCAAGATCTGACTACACCATCAAATGACACACTAAAAAAGAGAACGGGAAGCGTATATCAGTTTCTCAGTATCTTCGGCCATTTTGGCTGTACCCTATCAAACTATCGAAAATCAACCACCCTGTATATTAGTTGCTGACATCTCTTCCAATCAACTCTTAAGATCACCGTTACTACATGATCTTGTAGGCGAATGAATCGGCGTTCGACTTTGCCATAATAAAATGGTTTGATGTCAACGTCTCAAAATCGTCTGGATCCGAAGAGACTTTCGTCAAAGGTCTAGAATTAACAATGTTTTCAGTTTCAGCAAATAGTGTTAAAAGAAGTCCATCTTTTAACTTTTGATTTTTCAATAAAGTATTGAAAGTAATTTTGACTTAACGAACTAATCTTTCCCATGCTCCCCCCATATGTGGCGATGCTGGTGGTATGAACTTCCAAATGATTTCATGACTTCCAAGACACTCCGTCATCTTTGAGTCGTTTATTTCTTTGCCTAGCTTCTTTAATTCCTCTGATGCCCCTCAGAAATTGGTACCATTATCCGTATAAATTTCTTTCGGATACCCTCTTCTACTTACCATTCTTTTAATTGCCATCATAGTTGCGTCGGTAGTAAGTGAATGTGCCACTTCTGAATGTATGGCTCGAATTGTAAGACAAGTGAACAACATTCCCCAACTCTTTTCTGTTATTCTACCTACAGTAACATATAAGGGACCAAAATAATATATGCCAGTGTATGTAAATGGTTTAATGTCTGGAGTCAGTCTAAATTTAGGTAGCTGTCCCATCTTCTGTATAATTGGTCTAATTTTCTTGGTTTTACACCACTGGCAGTTTGAAAATACACTCTTGACTGAAGCTCTGAGATGTATTATTCAAAAACGTTGTCTGATTTCATTTACCACAGTCTCTAAATTCTGATATGCAAACTGTTCATAATACTTTTGAATAAGTAGCATGGTATATCTGTGTTTTGATGGAAAGATAATTGGACTTCTTGTCAGTGTCACAGTATCTGGTGCCAAGTTTAATCTACCACAAGAATACCTTTTGCATCAAGTTTCGGTGAGAGCTTCCATATCCTAACTGACATGTTACCACAGTTAATTCCAAAAATGTTGGTTGTAATTCTCGTGTGACTTCAGACACCAAATTTTCATCAAAAATATCTTTTTTTAGAACATAACAATTCGTCATTTTCTTTGAGAAAATCAAGACCTGAGTGCCATGTTTTGAAATCAGTTATAACTGTATTGTGTGTCGTAGTTACCTTGTTGCAGCTGGATTTAATTTAGAAGATACCCATCTCCAAATTCTGCTATTTGATAATAATAATAATAATAATAATAATAAAGTTTATTTACCAAAGATACATAGGTACAAACATATGCTTAAATATTATAATAATTTTATCTTACAGTAAAATAAACAGTAATCACAGAAGCAATGCACCAACTGTATTGTATGATATTTCTTGAATTTCCCCAACCCTGTGAGCTTCAAATTGTCCAAGTTCTATGTCATCTGTTTTAATCCAATGCAAAACAGTAGTCGAATCAGTAATCAGTCCACATGTAAATTTGGTGAATATTGATGTTCAAGGCATTTTTCATAGTCATAAGACAAGCAATCTGCTTCCCAGTACCGCGGCTTGCAATTCCAGTCTTGGAATGGAAATCGTTTGATTGGAGAAATTCTTGCTTTGGCCATGATAAGTGAGGTGTCAATTATTTCTTTGGTAATAACTTGTAGGTATAAACAGCACATGTAAATGCTTTTTTACTTGCATCACAGAATACATGTAACTCTATCCTTTTAGCTTCAGAAATATGGAATAAATAACATCGGGGAATGCTTAGATCTGCAACTGATTCAAGATCATTCAACAAAAATTTCCATACCTTAAAAAGTTCTTCATCTATGCTGTCATTCCAACCAATGCCACTGCACCAAATGTCTTGTATAAGTATTCTGCCCCGAATTGACAAATTGACTACCAAACCTAAAGGGTCAAAAACTGACATGACAATTTTTAGAACTTGCCTCTTAGTCGGTCGGCAAGTTTTAGAAATCTCTCTGTCAACAGTGTTAATTCTGAAACAGAACGTATCCATTTTAGAATCCCAATAAAGTTCCATAACTCTCTGGATCGAAGAATTGTCCATGTTTAAGTCTTTACATATTTCAGAATTTCCTGATAGTATTTTCATAACCTTGTCTGAATTGGAAAATCAGTTTGTTAATTGAAAACCTCCCAATTTTTGTACTTTTTTAATCATCTCAATTCTCTGTACAGCGAACCCTTTCTTCAGTGTCGCAAATAATCATCTACGTAATGTTTTTTGATGATTGCATCAAGAATTTCTGGATCGTCTGTATGGTGTTTGGGATTAAGATTTTTCACAAACTGAGCACATCCGGGTGAACAAGTTGCACCAAAAATCATAACTTGCATTTGGAAGGTTTTATATGGCGATTTAGTGTCAGATCTCCGTAAAAATCTTTGTGATGCCTGGTCTTCTTTTTTTATGTGAACTTGGTGAAACATCTCTCTAACATCAACACAAAAGGCTATTTTGCTTTGGCGAAATTTCATAGGTACCTCCACCAGAGGCTGCAAAAGGTCAGGACCAGGTAACAGGCTATCATTTAGATTCATTCCATTGGATTTAGCAGCAGCGTCAAATACTAATCGAAGCTTGTTTGGATTAAATACTGGGAAATGTGGTAAATACGAACATCTTGGGCTTTCGATTTTGGCCTCTATGTCTGTCAACTCTTTAGCATATCCTTTTTCAACCTAGCTATAAATTTAGTTACCATATTTCAGTCTCAGGGTAGGGTCCTTTTCCATTTTCCTTTCTATGCAGTTAAGTCTTCGGATCGCTGCTGACTTACTTTCAGGTAAATTTATTTATTTAACTTTCCATAAGAGTCCAATTTCATATCTGTTGTCAACTTGTCGTGCTGCTGCGTCATAATGTCCAGTGCTCTCTTCTCTTTCATGTTAACTGAGGATACGTTAGAAACTCCAAAAGCGTCGGTTGAACATGAATGTCTTACTAGTTGATGTAATTCTTCGTCCCTTCGTCGTATATTCGCAAATATGAAAAAAAAAATGTGTTCTGGGTATATTTGAATGCTGATCATTGTAGTGTCCATGAAGAATCCAGCATAACATGATTTTAGTAGCTTATAGGTAAATAAGCAGGGCCGTATATTATCTTGGCCAATCAAAAGCAAAGGTGGATTATTTATGTCTTGAAGAGGTAAACCTGCTAAATGTGAAAAATGTTGCCATTGACTTTTCAAAACGTGTTGATTTGGGAGAGCATGCTTTTTCACAGAACGGACCTTTCTTAATTTAAACTGTTTGGCCTGATGGTAATTAGCTGATACAGAAAT
The DNA here is from genome assembly GCA_917834065.1 of Ceutorhynchus assimilis. Classification (NCBI taxonomy): domain Eukaryota; kingdom Metazoa; phylum Arthropoda; class Insecta; order Coleoptera; family Curculionidae; genus Ceutorhynchus; species Ceutorhynchus assimilis. The sequence goes on from OU892290.1 coordinate 14,987,875, forward strand.
ATCGAAACATACGGAATCTTCATTGGTTCTTACAACTTCGTTAGTTCACTGCACGCAGAAAGATTCTCGGTTCCCCTTTACGTAGACTTTCAAGAAGTGACTCATCAATCAGAGTAATTGTCGATGCCTTGTCACAAAGAGCTACTACTGTTACTCTAGTACCATTCGGATCATAAAGAATAACATTTACCATATTCTAAGTGAAACGTTACTTTTCTTTGTCTTGTCTAGTAGTCAGTAGTTTTTGGCTGTTGGTAAAATTCGTATTATTTTCGTCATCTTGATTATTTATTTAATCTCCCCGTCTAAACTGACTGCTATGGATGTCTCTTGTTCCTTGAATCTTGTGTAGAAATTTATTGTGAGGTCGTGTGCAGTTATCTACTTCACAGGATTTTCTGGATTTGAACTTCGTGATATGATGACTACTCTTCAAGCATGAAAAACAGAGCTTCCTATTAGTAATTATCGTATTTAAGTTTATTACAATAATTATCAATGCAGTATCCTTTTTTTTTGGCAGTAAGCGCATTCACCTGTTGAAATCGCTAGGCTGTTTCATGTTTTGACTGTGAATGTTCTTGTCTTGGAAATCTTGAATGTGTGGTTTTTGTAGGTAAAGTACAACAAGCTACATTTGCCATTTTCTCTAACCACTTAATGTGGAAGAGCATCCTCGAGTTGGTCATTTCTTGCATTTTGTTTCCGTTGAAATATATGTATAGCAGAAATAGCAGGACAAATTATATTGCGCACGAACTTAAAATTTAACTGTTATTTTATGTCCACTGTAAAACAGTCTTAAACAGAGCAGGATGTATGTATATCAACTAGCAGGATGTTGCATCTTACACCAGGTTTACATTGTCTTCTCGTTTTATTCTTTGGTGCTCGCATTGCTTGCACCTGTGTTACATCCATATGTTTTTTTTGTCGTTTTAATGCGGAAAACGTATTGAAGAATAACCCTTTGTGAGATTTGTCTGAACAAAATAAATAATTACAATTAGGCTTTTCAAAATAATCTATAAATATCCTGGAAACTATTATTGAATAATTTCTTTCCAAAATAATTAGATTTGTTCTAGCATTATAATTTCAAAACAATACATATATTATGTATGTATATGCAGTTAAGAAATTCTGAAGTGTCCAATAAATAGATGAATATTGACTAACTACTATACGACTAAGCCGAAAAATTCCTATTTATATTTAAATCAAAACATAATACTCGTGGTTGTAAATAAAATGTTGTATGTACCACAGGTACAAATGCTGTTTGAGGCCCTTCGCCTTCACTTTAATTGCGCTTTTGTACTCTAAATTAAATAATTTTGTTTTGTTTCAGGAGCTACAAGAGAAATAGGAACAGCGCTCACCAGAATATGCTTGCGGCACAAGGCAGTTGAGAATCGGATGAAACAATTTACAGGGTGAGAATTTTTCTTTTTTACAAATTCTTGTTTCCTTAAAATCGTTTATTAAAGTGGGTATAGGAACGTGTAAGTGTAACTGTCACATGTAGTATTTTCAAACCGGACACAAAGTAGAAAAATTAAACAAATAATGAGTTAAAAAGTTTTATTTCACACAATTTGAAATTCAGTAACCGAAAAAAAACACATGAAGAAAGCAAGAATGAGGCTGAAAAATCAATTATGGTAATTTTGAGGAGTCGACATTTTAGTCTCTTGGTACATAATAGAGTATTATCTTCAAAAATGGTTCTTTTTATCTTCTAAAATATTCTATTTAGGAGACGACTATACTACCATACTCACAGAAATGTGACGATATTTTTATGAAAAAACGATTTTGTTAGGTTTTGTTTTTTTTTTTTCACAGGGTCATTATGGAATGCCTAATAATACCGCTTCAAGAAAAACTTGAAGAATGGCGAAAAACGGTACTAAATTTAGATAAAGAACATGCAAGAGGTAAGAAAACTTTTGTGAATTTGTACATTTGTTTCAATAAAATTTTGTTGTAGACTATAAACGGGCCCGTGCTGAATTGAAAAAACGCTCTACCGATACTCTGAGGCTACAGAAGAAGATGCGAAAAGGTGCTGGTGGTGATGTACAGAAACGTTTCGAGTGCGGTCTTCAGGATGTTACGGAACGACGTCAATTACTAGAAGAGACTGAAAAACACGCCGTTAGGGCTGCTTTGATAGAGGAACGGGGACGGTTTTGTACCTTTGTTGGATTACTCAAGCCTGTTGTTGTGAGTAAAGAATTCTTTTTCCAATTATTTACTATCTAGAGGTAACCAAAGAATATTATAGACTAACGTCTCTAGAAGTCTCGTCCGTATTCTGATTTTTGATACCTCGATGGACGCCGGCTTTTGCCGGTGTGGACGCTGGCTCGAGTCTATTGCCCACTGTTGCCGAGTTGTCAGTGCTGTTGATTCAGCGTCCAGCCAGCGAGCCAGCATCCGTGTCTGCTTCTCTGAATGAAGTTATTAAAGTGAAATATTTGCTTTGCGTGCATAGGGAGACAGACGCGTGCCAAAAGGAATTAGGAAATTAAGCATATATTTTCTAACATATTTGATAATTTACCAACGAATATCATAGATGGATGCTATTCTATCATTTTTTTTAGGTTTTTTTTTCAGTATATTTGGCAAATTTGCCACTTAGAAATTTATGTTTAATTTCGAATTATGAATTATTTATTTATTTTCCAGTAGATCGGTTTATTTACCAACAAGTAAATTTTGGGGTCGGTCAAGTTTCCGCCTGTATTAAACAAATTTCAAAAATAAATACCTAAACCATAATAATTTTGCACACAACACAATGAAAACTAGAGCATTTTTTTAAACTAGGGGCAAATTTGACCGTTCCCCCTTGTTTGTCTAAAACTTGAAAAATTCCTATTCACCTAAATTTGCACAATTTCGCATGCCTATTTTCAAATTTTGCACACTTTTCTGGGGAAAGTTAAAGTATGTTTTTTTTTAAAGATAATTCCCCAAGTCAAAAATTCAATAACTATGTTGGCAACACAAGCCTTTTCTACATAAAAAATTTGAAAGCATTGACAATTTTACATTGCATTGCCAACTTAATGTCATTTTGACTTTTATCTTTAAAAAAAAAAACTTTTTCTACAAACGTGTCAAAAATGCAATTTTTAACACCCCCCGTAGCATTAAAAATGTTACTTTATCGCACTAGTGCCATAAAGTCTTTATAGCACTAGTGTTAAAAATGAAACATCAAATTTTGAAAGCGAACGTCAAAAATGTTTGTATTTTTAGTTATTTACATTGATATTAATGGTAAAATTGGAACAACTGAGGTAGCCCGATTGGCCGCCTCATCTATATTTTTCAAGGGATCGATGCAATCTTCTCTTTCTTCTGTATTTTGTTGCATTTCTAGCAAAAATAATTACTGACCACGACATACTTTCAAGAAACTGACAAGACATTTCATTACCTGTAAAACAAGGTGCTGGTTGTTTGGATCTTTTGATAAATGTCAAATTCAATAATTTTATGTAGGAAAGATGCTTCCAATTTATTATTCATTGAAAAATCCAATTTGATGACGTCATAATTTAGAAATCTTAGATTTTACTATCACTTTTCCGCGATTGTAAACCCACTTTTCCGCAAATATTACCTCATTTTTTCGCGATTCTTATCTCACTTTTTCACAAATTCACACTCACTTTTTTTGAAATTTTTGACTCATTTTTTTTGTGATTTTTGACCCACTTTTTTGCAATTTTGTTTTCACTTTTTTGCGATTTTTGTCTCTCCCCCCTCGGCGATTACAAACTTATTTTTCTGCTATTTCATCCTCATTTTCCCGCGATTGTTCCCCTACTTTCCGCGATTTTATCTCCACTTTTCTGCTAATTTCACCTCACTTTTTTTGTGATTTTTGAAAAATATTTTTTTTTTTATTTTTGACTCATTTTTTTGCAATTTTACCATCACTTACCGCAATTCTAAATCCAGTTTTTCACGATTGTAAATCGACTTTTCTGTAAATATAATCTCATTTTTCCGCGATTCTTGTCTCACTTTTTTTTGCGATGTTATCCTCACTTTTCCGCGATTCATATTTCATTCTCCGCGATTTTATCCTTACTTTTCGTGACTTTATCCTCATTTTTCCGTGAGTCTCATCTTACTTTTCCGCGAGTTTAAATTCACTCTTTTTGAAATTTTTGACTCATATTTTTCTTGCGATTTTTGACTCTTTTTTTTGTGATTTTATCATCACTTTCCACGATTTTATCTTCATTTTTCCTCATTTCAAAATTACGAAAATAACGATAATTTTTGAAAAGTTATGAAAAATTACGGGAATTACGCTAAAGTACGTAAAATATGAAAAATTAGAGAGAGTTGCAAACATTTACGAGAATTACGGAACATTACGAGAATCACGGAATAACAAAAAATTGCGGCAATTCCAAAAATTATGGGAATTGCCAAATATTACGCAAAAGAATTACGAAGTCACTCCAAAATTACGTCAATTATTTAAATATTACTAATTTTTGAAAAGTTACGAAAACTAACAAGACAAATTACGGGAATTACGAAATATTACGGAAAAGAATTACAAAGTCATTTCAAAATTACGTGAATTACGGTAATTCCCAAAATAACGGAAATCACAATTTTTTGAAATTACGAAAATTACAATAACTTAGGGAGAATTAGAAAATTCCGAATTTTTTTGGAAATTAGGAAAATTGAAAATTAAAATAATTACTGGAAAAAGCGCGAAAAATTGCGGGAATAACGAAAATTACCAAGTTTTCCAAAAATTGAAAAAAATAACGGGGAATTAGAAAATAACAAGAATTATCTCAGAAATAACACGAATTAAAAAATTTCGAAAATCCCCCAAAAAAAATACGGAAATTTCCAATTTTCGAAAATTTCAAAAACTTAAAGAAAATTATAAAACTAACGAAATTTTTTTGAGAAATTACGGAAATTAAAAAACTACGAAAATATGTAATGGAAATTACGAAAATTTTGAGTTTTTCGAAAATTGTAAAAACTAAGGGGTATTAGGAAAATAACGAGAATTATCTGAGAAATGACAGGAATTACAAGATTTCGAAAATTCCCAAAATAAAATACGAAAATTACGAGACTTATATAATTTCAAAATTATGAAAATAACGGAGTTTTCTGAGAAATTACAGGAATTAAAAAATTACGGAAATCTGAAAACTACAGGAATTATTCAAAAATTATGAAAAATACGAAAAAATCACGAGAATTAAAAAAATTGTGACAATTTTCAAAAAATTACGAAAAAAACAAGTATTACAAAAAGTTACAGGATTCACGAATTTTCCGAAAATTGCAAAAACTAAGGGGGAATTATGAAATTAACGAGAATTTTTTGAAAAATGACGGGAATTTAAGAATTTTCGAAAATTTCAAGAAAAAAAAAATACGGGAATTACCAATTTTTGAGAATCACAACAAACTGGGGGGGAATTATAAAGATAACGGAGTTTTTTTAAGAAATTACGGGAATTACAAAATTACGAAAATTTGAGGAACTACAGGAAATATAAAGATTGGAAGAGATAAGGAAAAATCACGAGAATTGCGAAAAAATTACGATAATTTTTGGTAAGTTACGGGATTTATGAAAAAGTTACGGGAATTACGAAAATTACGAGTTTTCCAAGAATTGCAATGACTAATGAAGAATTATAGAAATAGGGAGAATTATCTGAGAAATTACGGAAATAATGAAAATTCACAATAAAAAATTTTTGAAAATTACGAGAATTACGAATTTTTGAAAGTAAAAAAAACTTAGGGGGAATTATAAAATAAGTAGGTAACTGAATATTTTGAGAAATTACAGAAATTAAAAAACTACGAAAATCTGAGAAACAACAGGAATTATTCAAAAATTACGGGAATTTTGGAAAGTTCCGAAAAATTAAAAAAATTAGGAAAAAGTTATGGGAATTACGAAAATTAGGAGTTTTGCGAAAATTGCAAAAACTAAGGAAAAATTTTAAAAATAACGAAATTTATTTAAAGAAATAACGGCTTTCAACAATTTTTTTTCGCAATTTAACCTTCACTTTTCCGCAATTTCAAAGTCCAAACTCACTTTCTCGCAATTTCAACAAAATTTTCCGCGAATTTTGCCTCACTTTTCCGTTATTCTTTCCTCATTTTTCAATAAGTATAAGCTCACTTTTCCGCGATTTTCGCCTCACATTGCCGCAATTTCAACCTAATTTTTCCATAATCTTTACTTTTGTTTTTCGTATTTATAACCTCATTTTTTCTCGATTATAACCTTGCTATTCCGCCATTTTTACTCAACTTTTTCGCAATTAGGGAATCCAAACCACGTGACTTTTGCCAACCAGCCGGCATTTTGAAATTTTTATGAGGTTAGAATACGGGTTTTTACATGTCAACGATGTCAGAAAAGTGTCAGATTTGAGAACTCGTCCCGTGTATTGATAAAGCCTGGTACTCATAAAAGCGAAATTCGCTCTTTTTTCAACGTCAAATTGTCGATGCAATGTCAAAAAAGAGCAAATTTCGCTGTTATGAGTACTAGGCTTAATCCTGCCAAAAAAAAACATATGTGTTTTGTTTATTGTTTGCCAACCAGACGCCATTTGGACAGGTCGTTGGATTGCCTAATTCCAACATTTCCAACCTCATTTTTCCGTAATTTTTACTTCTATTTTTCGTAATTCCAACGTCACTTTCCAGCAATTTTGACACTCACTTTTTCGCAATTTTTGAAAAGTTACGGAAAATTGCAGGACTTACGAAAAATTACTGGAATTATAAAAATAAAGAGAATTACAAAAATTATAGGAATTATGAAAATCACGAATTTTTGAAATTATGAAAATTACAAAACTTGGGGAGAATTTAAAAATAACGAAGTTTTTTAAAAAATTAGGAGAATTAAAAATAAGTACAAAAAATTACGGGAATTACGAAAAAATTATGATTTTTGAAGTTATGGGAAAATTACGAAAAAGTTATGGGGGAATCACGAAAATTATGAGTTTTTCGAAAATGCAATAACTAAGGAAAAATTGACTTTTTTAAGCAAAATTCATTTTCTTACATTTTATTGTTTTTCTAGAAAACTGGCAAAAGAATAATTGTGGAAATTTTTCAGAAAAAAGAGGAAAGTGAGGATCTCATTAAAACAAAATTTCAAAATTTTCCAGTAAAAAATCACTTCAGGAAAAATTCTGGAAAATTGACTTATTTAAGCAAAATTAAGGAAAATTCATCCTCTTACATTTCAATTTATTTCTGGAAAACTAATAAAGCAAAAGTTGTGAAATTTTTCCAAGAGAAAGAAGAAAATAAGGAGCTCATTATAGGAAATTTTCGAAATTTTCCAGTGAGAAATCACTTGGAAAATCGACTTTTTCAAGTAAAATTAAGGAAAAATCCTCTCACATTTTTTTTTTTTTTGGAAAACTAGCAGAAGAAAAATTTTGAAATTTTTACAGGAGAAAGAGGAAAGTGAGAAGTTCATTATATGTATGTATAAAAATATTAAAATTTTCCAGTAAAAAATCACTCCAAGTGTACTTATTCTTGAAACAGGGGAGCAGCGTTCCCGGGAGAACGAGTGCTCCGTCTTTCTCAATGATATGAAAATGATAATATAAGGAACAAAGACGGAACACTCGTTCTCCCGGGAACGCTGCTCCCCTGTTTCAAGAATAAGGACACTCTGAAGAAATTCTGGAAAACTAACTTTTAACCAAAATTCATTTTTTTAATTTTAAATTTTTTCTGGAAAACTGGCAGAAGGAAAATTTCAAAAATTTACAGTGAAAAATCACTCTAGGAGAAATTTTATTTATATATTTTCGGATAACTGAATAAATTCTCTTCTAAGTTAAAAAATGTATTACAAAACAATAATTCCGAAGGTGCTCCATGAATTAATCTATGACATAACTTTTTCTCTAAGTTATGACATCATCGATGACGTAAGTAAAAACTTGCGTGCCGTGAAACAAACTATATGTTTATTTGAAATTTCAGACATAAAAAAATCAATTTTTTTTAAAAAAAGGCAAATGATGACGTAAGTACAAACCCACAAAAAATGGTGCTGCAACACCACTCAAATTTGGAGCCTAGTTGCGCTTATGCTACTCGCTTTGGCCAATTTTGCGTTTCTGGGGAAAGTTATTAAGGCATTAAAAATTTGCACTTTCCCCCCCGTTTTTCGAAAAATTAAAAGATCCTATGCTTGTCTCCCCACTCTCCCCCCCCCCCTCGTTTTTCAAAAAGTTGAAAAATCCCTATGCTACTAGGTTCACCTAATTTTGCACAACTTTGCACACCTATTTTCAAATTTTGCAAAATGTGCACTTTTCCGCCGGTTTTTTGAGAAAATTAAAAATTTTTGTTACTCAATTCGGGTTGAAAATAAACGTACAAAATTGAGTGAACCCAGTAGCAAGGGTTTTTCAATTTTTTGACAAACAGGGGAAAACGTGCAAATTAATACAACATTCAACTCCCAGAGGAATGTGTAAAATTAAAAATAAGGTGTGCAAAATTGTGCAAAATTAGCTGAAGCGAGTAGCATAAGAATTTTTCAAGTTTCAGATAAACGGGGAAAAAAGTGCACATTTATCACACCTCATAACTTTTCCCAGAAGAGTGTGCAAATTTTGAAAATAGGTGTGCAAAATTGTCCAAAATTAGATGAAACGAGTAGCATAGGGGTCTATCAATTTTTTTAAAAACGGGTGGGGTTATGCAAATTTTTGATACGATATAACTTTCCCTAGAAAAGTGTGCAAATTTTGAAAATCGGTGTGCAAAATTATGGGTTATTTATTTTTGAAATTTTTCTATTTGTCGAAAAAAGCAAATTTTCAAAGACGGGGGTAGTCCTGACAACCTGTTCACCTCTCGACCTGTCATATTTTGACAGCTGTCAAAAATTACATTTGAGTGTTGAGTATTCCAAATTGTATTATCATCCGAACTTAAACTTTATGCAAAATTTCAGCAAAATCTATTGCGAAGAAATGGTTCACAAATCTGCATCTGTTACATTTGATAGTTAACACCTGTCATCAGTGGTCTAAAATGTATTATCATCCGAACTTAAAGTGTATGCAAAATTTCAGCAAAATCCGTTGCGAAATAATGGTTCAAAAATCTGCACCTGTCACATTTGACAGTTGACACCTGTCATTAGTGATCTAAAATGTATTATCATCTAATCACCTGAACTTGAAGTGTATGCTAAATTTCAGCAAAATCCGTTGTGAAGATATGGTTCAATCTGCAACTGTCTTAATTTGACAGTTGACACCTGTCATTAGCGGTCTAAAACCTTCTTATTATTATTGCCTTTCATATTAAACATTAAACTGGTTTGAGGCACATCGATCGGATAGTTTCAAAGTCTATAACGGACATAGGTAGACACACAGACAGACAGACAGACAGAAACAATTTTTGTGTTTTATTCCTCTATTTATTAGTAACAGAAAATTACTACCCACAAAAATACATAACTATTTACCTATTTATTATTTTTTTTAAATTATAAAATATTCCTATTCTATGGTAGGTATATGTATAATAAGTACCTATATAAAACACAGGCATTTAATTTGTTATACAAAAGACAACTTGGCAACGCAGCCTAGCAAATACGCGTGCATTTAGTGTTTTAAATTAATTTAATCGCAGAAACGACTGATTTTACTAGGACACTAGCGCCATCACGCAGGTTTATATTTTCGCCGCCGGACGGTTCTTCTAGAGACGTTAGTCTATAATATTCTTTGAGGTAACCCAAAGGCGCGTCTCCACCAAAGGAAAATTTGGCAACTTTTGTATTGCAAACGCGTGTTGATGACAAAAGTTTCTGAAATTTTCCCATGCTGTTAACCAAAATTGTAATGCCAGTTTTACACTTACAAGTTAAATTGATCAATTTGTTTGTCAATTTATTTGCCAATTTATGTTGGCTCAACAATGGCTCAACTTCGCTTTACATCGGATCAGCTTGTTGACAACACAAACGACAATAAACAATTCTACCAACTTGACCAGAATTTCAAGGTTATGTGTTTTTATTTATGTCTCACCCAGAAATATATTTAAGATGTTTAATAATAAAACTAGAAGAAACTGAAGGTAGAAGAATAAACTGAACATCAACAAGTAAATGATAATTAAAAATAAATATCCACACCTAGCTTAAATATTTTTAAAGAGTCATTTCTAGGTTGAAATCCTGAATTGACACAAAAATTGACGGAAAAATAGAACATGCACTAATCCGTCAATAAATTGAGCGAGAACTTGGACAAGTTAAATTGCCGCGAATTTGGCGTTTTACATTATCAATATTTCTTGACAAGCGACTTGATCAATAAATTGACCCATAAATTGTTAGTGTAAAACCGTCTTAAGCAAATGTCGAGAACTGTGTTTCCGTTTTTGACGGTAAACATCAAAGGGATACGCGTGTTGCCAATATACATTAGCTTTGTGTGGACGGTCGCTAGTTGGAAACATAAGAAACATGTCTGCGACGTTTTCAAATGAAGATATTGATGCATTAATTAATTAACGAAGAAAATTTCTAATTTGTCCATCTTCAATACGTCCTACTAACAAGTCATCTCTTTTCAAAGAATTTATTAACTCAAGTCCTGTATGTGTTTTGTCCTACAAGGCTTAGTCGTACCCATTAAGGTAGAATAAAAAAGAAAACGTTGTCATCATTTGAATAGTGCAATAGATAAGGGTAGGGTATTGGTAGACGTGGCTAAGGCTACCAACAATATAACTAGCGTTTAAATTCTGGTACAGGCAATTCGGTACCGACCAATAAGAATAAAGCGATTTGACGTTACATTTTGGAGGTTATGTTATTTGTATGATATTGCCGTGTTTGTACATAGCTATTATCGCTCTTTTCGCAGTTTTCGCTCTAAGTAGTCTGAGTTGAAATTTTGTATTTCGACGATTATATTAATTATTTGATTAATAGGGATTAACCCATACCTACACGCAGATATGGCTAATTTTGAGTGCAAAAAAATGTTTGCGTATAGTCTATCGTTTCTCAAATGAGACGAGGCAAAAATTGGGGGTCTCCTCAAATTATCGTATTGCCCGTTAAAATTATTATACTATTATTAGCAAAAATACATTGAGCGTGTCCCTATACATTGGATGCGAATCCACGTGCGTACAATGCATCTTATTAGTTGTTGTATACAGTCAACGTTGACTCCAGGAATATCTTATTGGTTAGAATTTTTAGCGGCGTATTTGGCGGCATATTTCTTTGAAGCGGCGGCATATTTCTTTGTAGCGGCTGCCGCTTGCGTATCAGTTTCGTCTGGAAAGACAGTGCAGTAGATAGTTTTTATAAATTTGATTCCTAATCGAGTTGTATCGTGCCTCATGTTTTATTTTACATAAAACTGTTTTAATAAATTTTCTCACTCCGCTCGTGCTTCATAAAGAAAACGCCGACGGCCAAAGGAATATTATTTTTTTTACAGTCTCATTTGACTATCGATAGACTATACGTATAGTCTATCAATTTAGTTTTATGTAAATAGGGATGCGGGTCAAACTCTGTTAATTTTATTTGATTCTTGATTTTTTCAGATTCCGTTTCTAGTTCTTTTTGTTAATGAATTGTTCGGATCTACGGAAAATGTAATAAATAAATTTAGTTTTTCTTTTCAAAATGCAACTACCATTTCCATTTTTTATAAACTTTGATTTGTATGTAATTGAATCTCTTCCTTTCAAACTTCAAACTCTTGAAATGTTCCAAATTCAGGTTCCGATACCTCTGCCAATATGTTGGTTCTTGAAGTGTTCAAACAGCCTGGATTTTTGAAAACATTGATGTTTGCACAGAGGACAAACATAATATGAATTTTGAAGTTTAACGTATTCCACATTATGCGATATTCTTTCATGATTACTCAAGGATTTTTTGTTGTTATATGATTTTGGACAAAATTCACAAGTAAACTTTCTTTTGGGTAGTGGAGCTAACTCTCCAATTTCATCAGGATAACTTTGTGTGTGTGTCCTAAAAATATTTCTTGTTTCACATTATAAAAACAGACTACGCCAGAATTTACCTTAGAGTCTTTAAGTTGGAGGTACGTGGTACGTACAGGGTAATTTTTTATATTTTCCCACCCCCCTTAACTTTTTTAGGCCACTTAAATAGGAAAGTTGTAGTTCTCGAAAAATAGTTCTCAGAAAACATAGTTTTGCTCATACAGGGTGTTGCAAAAAGTTTAAAAAATAAAAAAAAAATATATTTTTAAATGGGACACCCTGTATATTATGACATTTCTGGATTCTGCGGAAAGACATATTTTGTGTATAATGTCATATACCCATCTTGAACTGTTTCGGAAATAATGACAGTAGAAAATTGACTTTTTTGCAACTTTGGGAGACTTTAAAGCCTACACTGGTAATTTTACACTAAAACCGATTTTACGTGCTTGTCTACAGCTTTTCATAAGCTAGCATTATTTGACACCAACTTTGAATTTAACCGGAGATTAAATTTAATTGGAATTTTCAATCATGGATTAAATTCGATTTTGGTGTCAATTGATATTTTATAAAAAAATAAGAAAAGCATGTATGATCAGTTTTGCTGTAAAATTAACCGTTTAGGTTTTACAGTCTGTCAAAGATGCAAAAAAGTCAATTTTCTACTCTCATATTTCTGAAACAGTTCGATAGATATACGACATTATACATGAAATATGTCTAGAATTTTCTGCAGAATTCAGAAATGTCATAATATACAGAGTGACCTATTTGAAAAAAATATATTTTTTTGTTTTTTAAACTTTTTGCAACACTCTGTATGAACAAAACTATATTTTCTGTGAACTATTTTTTAGTTCCTTGATTAACCCACATGCAGTTCAAAAGATATGTATTCTCGTTTAACTTTCAAAATAGGAAATTGAAATTATTGATTATTATTAGATAATCCAATCAATCTGTCAAAAAGAGAAATTCAATATGGCGTGGCGGCCAAGCAAGTTTGTTTTGAATATGTGTTTATGCGTATTTTAAATTATTTTGCTAAGTTTTGCTTGCAACTTTGATTTTGATTATTTAATAAAATATTTGTTGACTAAGGTTTCTAAACTCGGGCAGATACTAGATATTTTTGTGTGTGTTTTGGCCCATGTGTGGCCACCACGCCATCCTTGAGTGTCACGTGGTTTAGATTGCCTAATTAAGGCTATGGTCCGAATATAACCAAACGTTAACCAAAGTAACCAAATCGGTTGACAGATGGTTACTGAAAATTCCGGTTACTTGGGGAACGCGAATATGAAATAAAAAATAATAGACAGAATTTACAGATAAAACCAATATCCTGTGCCACAACCCTGGCTATATTCGGACCACAGCCAAAGGGAGGATTTTCATGCATCCGTTTTTCCGACGAAATATGTCCGTTTAACATTCAATTCTGACATAATCGTATATAAATATGTCAAAATAGAAGACTTTACGGACATATTTCGACGCAAAAACGGATGCATGAAAATCCTCCCTTAGACTTTTCAGACAAGTGTGGTTAGGAAAAAATCACCCCTATCAAAATTTGTTTGGCTCCTCGCGCTAAAATCGAGCGTTGTGAGCAGTATTTTTTCCCTGTGTCATGCAATATTCGAACGCAAATGTCACTGCTATTTTTGCTCGGTTGTAATAAACGAACGGAAAAATGCTCGCCGAAGATATTTATGTAATAAACGAACTCAGCCTTGAAGGCCCAATAAACTGAAGACCAACCCTACAGCAAAGATGTTTTCTATTTATTTGAATAACAAAAATAAAGAAATGACAGCAAATATCCAGTTAAGTTCCCCAAAATTTTGTAGAGGGCGCGAGTGAACTTGGAGTGCTTTGAATTTTGGCGGTAAATGTCAATAGTTTTAAACCGTTTTAATGAGTAGGAGAGAAGATGGACTACATTCCAAAACGTTGGCCCTTAAAGAATATTTTCAAAAATGTCAGCATCAGCTTGTCTTGAAACCACACATCAAACTTGACTTTTGAAGTTAAAATTACATTTGATTATTCACACGCCAAAATTTGAGGAGCTCCAAGTACCGAAGCGCCCTCTTCAACTCAACTGTCAATATAACATGCCATTGAGACAGTGTAAAATGTTATTAAGATAAAATGACCACACTGTATGTACCATCGTCACCAAAAGTAACTGGGACAGCATTACATTAGCTCTTGTCCTATTTATTTTATGTCAAATATTTGTCAAACTATGAATTAAATGCATTGAAATGAATGACAGCAGAATTAGTGCAGGAGACAACTATGACACCTCTAGATTATACATCACACTGCGAAGCAGTTGAGAGTGATTTACTTCCTTATCTGTTATTTCTATAAGCTATATAGGCCAGTGCAAATAATTTTAAATTTGCAAAATTTTTTATAAAGCTGCAACTATCGAAAATAGTTAGCGTTAGTACTCCTAGTAAACATACCAAAAATCCCCATTCGTCCGGTTGTTGCGTCATTAGAAAAAATAATCCGCTTCTTGAATTTCGGCACTTTTCGGAAAAAATCGTGAATAAGTCAAAAACGGTATATTCTATCGAAAAAACTCAAGAGAGGAAAATTGAATGGAATGAAAAAATGAAGGAGGTATCATAAAAACTGAATGCGTACCATAACGTAGTAACATTCTAGAATTTTTTGATTTTTTGGAAATTTAGCAAAGTCAAGAGAACCAGACCATAATGCAGTTAATGCATTTTTTCAATCCCAATAATCAAATAAAATTACCTTTTAACATTTATTTAAATAAAAAAACACTGTAAAAGTGTTACCTATACCGGGTATCTACGAGATTAGTTTCGCGCTGGCATTTGCTGATTTTTTTTTCAATGGCAAAGATTTTTGGTATAGAGTATAGGTTTGAGAAATGTCATCTTTTGACATATGTGTCAATGTTAAAGTCTGTTTTTTTTTAAAGATAAAAGTCAAAATGACATTATGTTGACAATACAATGTAAAATTGTTAATGCTTTCAAATTTTTTGTGTAGAAAAAACTTGTGTTGCCAACATTGTTACTAAATTTTTGACTTGGGGAATTATCTTTAAAAAAAAAATAGACTTCAACTTTCCCATACATGGGGATACAATTTATTCCATCTTATTCAAATTGCTCTTCATCTACGGAAATTTGTTTGTTGTCACAAGAAATGCCATTACAATTACCACATAGGATTGTACACGGAATATTCGACTTTATACATGTGCATAATTTGTTACATCCTGACTTTCAGTTGCAATATATCATATTCAGAACAAAATCAGGTGCCACTGCCTTTGACATAGTTTTTGGAATCAACATGTCTTTTTTTTCATCCCAACCCTAATGTGTTGGTTCTTTTTTATTATTAAGCCAATATTGAATTTGTAAGTAAGTCCTATAGTACTGATAACTGGCGTAACTAGCCATCTGACCTGGGGGGGGCCTAGGATGGGCCTGGCAGAGGCGCCGATTTTTGAAAGTCCTCATAGGTGCAGGATAATATTTTTATAAATTTGTTTATAGGTGGAGGGGAAGCCCGCCGTAGGCGAAAATCTTTTTCCGGATGCCACGCCTAAAAACGTCTATTTTATAGTGTACCTATGTATTTTTCTATTTTTTTTCTACGAGCGTGCGGAAAGTGCTTTTTTCTGCACGCATTTTAGGCCATGAAAATATCACATCATTATCAAAATAATTATGCCTGGTACTTTTATGTCCTAAAATGCCTTATGTCCCGATTATTATCAAAGAATAGAGATGGAGAATAGCAACATTAGCAATATGAAGTAATTGGCGAAATTCCTGTACCAATAGATGGCGCTAAATTACGCGAAAAATAGCAATATGTCTGCCGAACTCAGTGAACAACAAAGACAGTTTTTTGAGGTTAGTTTTTGTTACATAGTGTTTTATGGCGTTGTTGTGATTTATATAATGTTTATATAACAGAAACAATACAGAAAAAGAATAAAATTCTGTAGAAAATTGAAAACTTCCAGGAACAATGCTGGGGGCCAAATGCAAACTTGCTTTGTTGTTCACTGAGTTTTGAGTACCAAAGTTGATCATAGATGTCGCCTACTTCGGGACCTTTCGCGAATAGAGCATAGAATTGACCACAAATAACGAAAGGACAGAATACTAATACCTCCCTAATCTAAGACTAATATCACTTGTACAGGGTGTCCTTAGATAAACTGACACATTTTGCAGGTAAATATCTCGAAAACGAGAAAAGATAACGGGATGCGGTTTGTTTTGGCAGAATAAGGATTTTTCAAAGTTTTTTTTCATGGCATTGACAAATCCTGAAATTTGGTTTTACAGACATTCGATTTTTTGAAATAATTACATACTGCCTTATTCTTGATGAAACACCCGGTATATTTTGTAATCGTCAGAAAGCGTGACTTTTCTACTTTACAAAAATGTATAATTTTTTTCAATTATCTCGAAATTGGATCGTAAAAATTGCACTTTGTTAAAGAGTGTACCATCGACTGGCCAAAAAAATAATAATAATTAATTTGTGTTTTATATGCACTTGCATTATTAGTTTATTTGTGTTTAATAATTGTATTATTAATTCATTATGCGCTGATTAGTTAATAAAAGTATCAAACACAACTTAAAAATCAATTTTTTTTTTTTGGTTAGTCGATGGTGTTCTCTTCGACAAAGTGCAATTTTTACGATGAAAGTTCAAGATAATTTGAAAAAATTATACATTTTGGTAAAGTAGAAAAAACAGGCTTTCTGACGATGATAAAATATACAGGGTGTTTCATTAAAAATAAGGCAGTCATTTTATTTCAAAAAATCGCACGTCTGTGAAACCAAATTTCAGCAAATTTTAGGATTCGGCTATAATGTGAAAAAAAACTTTAAAAATTCCTTATTCTCCCAGAACAAACCGCATCTAGTTATCTTTTCCCGTTTTCGAGATATTAACCTGCAAAATGTATCAGTTTATCTAAGGATACAGGGTATAATTCTTATACAGAGTTGTGCAAATTTAAATTACATTACATACATGATACTGATACTACCACACGGAACGGAATGACCATTAAATACGTTTGTACTTTCGCATTCCCTACGAGAGCTCCGAGCACCCATGAGAGGTTGCTCATGGGAGCACCTGCTTCAATGCCCCCTTATAGTTGGGGCCAGTGGCCTAGGGCCTATTATTGTGGCTTATCAGCCACTGTAAAGTATATATCAGCAACACCGATTCACGGATTCACAGGAAAAATATTAAGTCAAACTCCCAAACTAATCTGTTATATTGCTAATGGCTTTGGTATACTGTATCACTTCTGCACATTGCAATTTGCACTGACTTTTGGGTGGCACAATTGCACACAGCCCGTTCGTTGGTGGATCGGAGGATCGGATAGGGTCGTTTGGGTCGATCGGGATCGCCGCGTATTACCGTTCAAATTTAGTAGGTAACAGAGCTGAGCTAAGTACTCAGCAAATGTACTTGAAGTATTAAGTGATAAATATGTTAAATATACTTACAGTATTAAATACAATATTTTTCTAATGTACTTAAAGTATTAAGTATTTTACTTAAAGTAAAAAAAAAAAACAGTATAAGTATCAGTACTTTTTAGTTTCAGTAGCTGTATTTAGAGTATGTTTCATATGCATTTAGGTACTTATAAGTACCTACTTATAAATCTATCCTAATCAATAAAATTAAATAATAATGCTATTTGTGTTTTACTACTTTTTTTCTAGTGAACACTATTGTTTACTTATAATAATTAAATAATTAGTTCTGACATGCTCAAAGGGATGTAAGTAAAATACTTGAAGTTGTACTGAATATTTTACTTCAAGTATATTTTTCTAATCAGTACCTCAGCTCTGGTAGGTAATACCATAAAATTATAATAGGTAACGTAGCTTTCATACTTTCATAAAAAAGACACTTTAAGTTAGACAAAATACGTTAACGCTAACGTAAGATTTGACATCTGCGCATGCACAGTACCAAAAATAGTGTGTTACGTGTCACGTTATTTAGCGGGTCTTTGCGTGTACCTTATCCGTAAATGTTCGGTAAACCGAGTGGGCCCGAAAGCCAGATTGCCGGTGTCGACCTTTGCCGAATGTATTTTAACCTTAAAAAAACGTGTCATGTAATTAGGGAATCCAAACCACGTGACTTTTGCCAACCAGCCGGCATTTTGAAATTTTTATAAGGTTAGAATACGGGTTGTTACATGTTAGCGATGTCAGAAAAGTGTCAGATTGATAAAGCCTAGTACTCATAACCGCGAAATTCGCTCTTTTTTGACGTTGCTTCGACAATTTGACGTTTGATTCACGCATAAAACGTCAAATTGTCAAAGCAATGTCAAAAAAGAGCAAATTTCGCTGCTATGAGTACTAAGCTTAATCCTGCCAAAAGAAAAACATATGTTTTTTGTTTATTGTTTGCCAACCAGACGCCATTTGGACAGGTCCTTGGATTGCCTAATTCAAAATAATCAAAATACAAAAAATTATTTCTTATTTGTCCTTTTCACAGATTTGGAGGTTAGGTCATGATTGTGACATATAACGTTAACGTTTAGGGGAAAATTTAACTTTAACTGATTTGTGAGCACCAAAGGTCACTCGACGCTATAGTAAAAAATAGGGTTTACGTTTAAAGATTACGTTAACGTGTTCGGTCCAGCTTAAAGTGTCTACTGCCAAATAATCAAAGTTTTTTGTGGGGGGGGCCTAGCGACGTCTGGGGGGGGCCCGGCCTCCCCAGACCCCCCTGTAGTTACGCCACTGGTACTGATTCTCAGCTCCGTCTGAAGTTGGAGGCAAAATAGCTAACTCTTGCTAAATTCTTGCTAAGAACTTGACGAGATGCAAGGGTTTTGTATTATTTATAATATCTCAACTGATCTAAATCATCTGCTAGCCTATGCCTACAATGTAAAGTAAATAAAAATGCATCTCCAGCTTTGACTATTAATGTAAGTAAACATATGTAGATAGATTAACTTACTATGATCATAACATAACCTCCGATATAAAACTCAAAAACTGACAGGTGTATTTTGCATTTATTTTCGGGGATAATACCACGAGAGCTTCAAAATTATCTGGTTTATTTTAAAGCTTAAGTGGTATTTAGAGGATTATTTCACGTATGAGAATACAAAAAATATGGAAATAAATATGTATTAAATGATTTGAACATCTCGACAATCAATACAAATAAATGGTTGCTATCAGGAACCGTTTGTTTGTATTAAAAATTAGCATGAAAACCATCTATACAATAACATGGGAGAATTATCGCTGTAATTCTCTCTAGTTAAACAAATGTAAAAGAGAATTTTCGCTGTAATTCTGAAAATCGTCACTTGTCTTATGGGATTTCTAACACATGAGTGGAATAATCTTTTAAATTTTATTACCAGAGGCAAATAAATGTTGACTGAAATTAAAAACATGGAACCAAAGTCATAACATTTTGTTTTGTTTTGCGATTTTCGCGCCGCCTTAAATAATTAAATTATCAAAACCGAATAATAGACTTATCTATTTTTACCTGGTATGCGCGCGCAACACGAGGCAATGTCTTTTTATTGGTTAGCTAATACAGGTGTGAGGTAATCGTTTTGCATGCTGGGCATCTCTTTATCCTTGTTCATTGCACGTGGGCTGACAAGAATAAATCTAAAGTTGATATTCAACTTGACAAGTGTCATTCAGAAGTTGTTTGACATTTTCATTGACAAATACGTTCCACAACACGAGGTTTTTCTCCTTTCCTTTTTATCCTGTGCAAATAAGAAGGGCGGTTTGCTATACGTAAGTCTAACATAATTTGGTAAGTTTTGCCTCGTCTTGCGCAATGAGCGTTTTGTGTCTTTTTTTGTTAAATGAAGTTTTCGTATTATTACCTCTTTGTCTGGTAAAATAGATAGGTGTATTAACAGAATTAGGCAATTCAAACCACGTGACATTCAAGATGGCGTGGCGGCCACACATGGGCCAAAAAACACAAAAAAATATCTAGTTTCTGCCCGAATTAATAGTTTAGGTACCTAGTCAACAAATATTTTATTAAATAATGAAAACCAAAGTTGTAAGCAAAACTGTATGCAAAATAATTTAAAATACGCATAAAAACATATTCAAAACAAACTTGCTTGGCCGCCACGCCACATTGAATTTTCCTTTTTGACAGATGGATTGAATTGCCTAATTGAAAATTCATGTTGATAGATCGCTATGATACAAAATTACTTTTCATTGTATCATTTGTATCTGATAGATTTTTTAATTCTTTTCAATTTTCATGTCTTCATTTTTTTCAAAAACATGTACCGGTTTCGAGTGATTCGCGGTTTTTCCCAAACAGTGCTGAAATTCAAGATGGCGGACGACTTTTTTTGGTGACGCAACAGTCGGAGGGATGGGGATTTTTAGTATGTTAATAAGGAGTACTAGGGCTACTTATTTTTGATAGTCGCAGCTTTATAAAAAAAATTGCATTTTCAACATTGTGAATTTCATAACTGCACTGGCCTAATAGCATAGTAAGATAACAATATTAATAAAGGTCTCAAATAATAATGAATAGTGTAAAACCTTGATATAACCATACATAAAAAATATACCAACAAAAATAGACCTACAATAAATAAAGAAATAATATAAAATATCAAAAATAATCACAATAAATATACATAAATAAAGAATCATCAAATGTCAAAAATCTCGTCCAATCTTTTGTCCTCCTGAATGGTACCCATCACTGAAGCCGCATCACTGTATGGCTATGCTGATCCTCTGAGTTAAGAAACTACGTGAATGATTAGTTGGAATTTTGGAACTAATTTCCGAAACCAATCTCCTAGCCTCATCACCCATCATCCCAAGGACCTAAACTCTCTACAGAAAAAGGGACAAACATAAAGCGGTCTTCAAGTTCAGAATACTTTCTATGTTTTTTTTCTTCAGCCAGCAAAGTAGCTGATCCAGATGTTTTTGATGATTTATTAACATATTATTTTGCCAAAGTATGGCAACAAGTTGCATCCCAGATTAACTGTTTTCCATTTTTCCATAGGATCAGCGTCATTCCGTCTGCCCTTCTACCATCATTTCTACAAACCCCAAGTGGTGTACTGGAGCCACTTGGCTGGATATTCAGCTGATATCAAAGCCCTCTTGAGAATATCGTTGATCTGTCTGTGTCTGGAAACACGCCCTGCACTTTTTCTACAGCTTAGCCCGTGAGAGCCATATATATCAGCAGTTTCGCCGCAGATGCAAAGTTGTTCCACAGACACAGGTAGACCAAGTCTTATTGCTGTTGAGATTCTAAAGGTTGTGTTATCCAAAAGATTTCCTAAAGAGGCAGACGGTGAAGCGTTGAGCCATGCATTGCTTTCTTGCGCTTGGAGAGCCAACAGACGTGCTTTATCATTTTCACTCTTTGCTTCTAGAAAAAGGAATTCTTTACGAATCTTGCAAAAGATATCATCAAATTTTTTCTGAGATTGTGGTAGTTCTTTAGGAGGAGTATCAATTTGACTCAGAGAGGACCAACTGTTCAAACATTCGTCAAAAACTGAGTCACAGTCCAGGAGATTATTATGCATTATTTGTGTCCCAGATACTTTTGGTGACGATGGTTCATTATTTAAAATAGAAAACAAGCAACTCAGTGATTTCTTTGTAAAATGCCACCTGATTTTATTGTATCCGCGCTGCAAATCAGTCAACAAATATTTCTGCTGCTTGTATCCTGGTTTGTATGTGTCAAGTGAAACTTCTTACTGCGCGATGGGGGCTAATCGGAGTCTTCCCATTCTGTTGGCATTACACTCTCGTGTCTTTCTCTTTGAAAAACCATAAGCGGTGGGACGTTTAGACATTAATTGATTTTTCAGGAATTGGCAGGAATTTAACTAATTTGTTTATCTTTTTTTAGGATGAAGAGGTAGCTATGCTAAGTGAAATGGGTCATCTCCAAGAAGCTGTACAACAATTGGAAAAACACACCGCCGATCCGAGCACGCTACCGCCGGCCTCAGAACAAGTTATAGCCGATTTGAAATCCTCGGACAGTGGCTGGTCCTTTCAAACGCCACCGTCGTCCCCGTCCAGTTTAGGCTCTCGAAAGTCTTCCATGTGTTCCATTAGTTCGCTAAACAGTTCGTCGTCTGGCAGTTCAAAGAGTCATCATTCGCCGAGTCATCCGCATTGGCAGAGAAGTCTTTCGCAGGTACGAAATGTTTACTTTATTTAGATTAGATTTGATTTTTTTATTTAGTATAGTTAATTGTTGTATATTTTTTGTTCAGGCTTAACAAGCAAAGCAAAATGTCTGATGCCTATATTTTATTAAAAAATTAGGACTTATGTATAAGCTCATGCGAGCACCAAAATTTCACACCTGTCAAGCCCACTGTTAAATAATGCGACCTCTACAGTTTTGTATGAATTATTTTGAAAATAAATTACTGTGGGGATTAACAATTTCCTCTTCGCTTCAAGAAGGAAATTGAAAAAAAGTTACAGTAACTTTAATTTGTATTGTTAAAACTCAAATTATTGCTTAGTTTAGTTTAGTTTAGTATTATTATATGTCATTGTTTGTGTTTCTGTTTAGTATTATATTATTATTTTTATTTTCTTTATTTATTATTTTTTGTTTTTATTGTTTTTGTGTGACGTAGCCTGTAGGGCGTATTGGTGGCAAACGCGTATTGTCAGTCTCTAGCCAAGATTCAGGGTTCACCTCCCAGGACACCCTGTTTCCCAGGCCTGCCTCATCTTTTAGTATTGCCCAGGTGAGAAAATAATATTAAAAAGATAATCCAACTTTGTTCCTGTATTTTTTTACGTTAACCTCAATCACCTATTTCACTAACCCGAGGATTTGGCAACAGCAAGAAGCTAGTTTTACTTGAGGTTTGCCTTTCAAGTTTGTACCGATAGGTCATTTATCAAAAAAATCCAATAGACTCAATTTGATTGAATATTGATTTTATATTAATATGTTATTTTAGGTCTCAAATATGTCCGAACACAGTAACAACAGTAGCAGTTCAAGTACTCCATGTACTCCGTTCCCAGCAACTGCAATTCCCACTACTACCGCCACTTGGCCCAATTTGCAAGAGACAATGCAATTCGAACGAGCAGCTTCAGCCATTATAAGTGATCGGCCTCACACCATATCATCAGGTAATTTTTTTTTTTAGACAGTTATCTGCTTTTAGTCATCATTATTATGAAGTTATAAAATACTGAAACTTCGATTTTTCCAGCTTACGAAAAAGGACACTCCCGTCCACCACTCACAGTCTATACATTTCAAGCTCCAGAACAAAGTCTATCTCAACCGGCCAGTCCAGTGACCACGATCACGCCCACTGCAGAAACGAATCCGATGATTCCACCCAAGAGCCCTTCACTTTCAGTGAAGAGCCTTGCAAAACCACCATTGCCTACAGTGAGTATTTATTTTTTCCTCGAAACCCGCCCATCACAAGTAATCAAACAATTTTAGAGATGCTCCTCACTTGAACGTCCAGCAGCGCCACCCGGTGGCATTCCAGCCAAGTCGATAGCTGGTATGCAGGGGGTTAGAGTGCTCCCTCCTGGTGCCGGGGAGCAGTTGGCGGCACTAAGGAAGATACCGCCAAGTGCTTTGCCCACCCATCTAGCAGCCAATAAAAGTGCTGCAGGACAACCTCAAATACAGGTAGGACTTAGTTTTCAAGAAAACGGATTCCCAATATATAATAGGAAAAAACGGAAAAAACCTCAGAGTAATACGACATAAATAGAGAGGGCAAGTCATTCATAAAATCGTTTGGTTTCTGCGGCCAACGACAATAGTGGATTAATGAATGAACTACATGGAGTGGGGATAAGATTGCGGACAATGCGGGCCAATCACAAACAAAACCCGTTTGACATTTCTTACTATGAATACTACAGCGCATTCGCGATAATGGTCAGACTTGCTCCGGCAATATTTGCATCCTTCTTTATCTGGTTATTTTAACAAAGATAAAACGATTCAGGTGGGCGTTCCTAGATGAATACAACCAGGTTCCCAGATTTTAGGCAGTGTTGCCATTTTCAGCTAGCACAAAATCTTATTCAAATTTTATTGTGATAATAGATTATTATTTTATGTAATAATTATTCCCATTCAATTTTGGAAAGCACCGCGATATTTTATGTTATAATTGTATATACATATACCTATCTAGGTTTTTATATTTACGATAGATTTTTTTCAATTTCCAATTCCATTTTCCCTGCAACTTAGGATAATTTTTAAATATGGCACATCTGCAGTAAGTGTCCGCAAGTGATCTTAGAATGGGAGTCAATGTTTGGGGCATTTTTTAATCATAATAAACCTAACTATTTCATGTGTTAATCTGAGGAAAAAACTATCGCGGCCGCGGCAGGTCACGTAGGTAGGTGCCCAAGCGGCCGCTATGCGTATTGTAGTTTCAGAAAACAGAGATTTGTATTGCACTAATAATAACCTATTCAATAATTAGGGGTTTATTTCAAAGATCATTTAGTAAATTTAAATTTTGGATGTGGAGAAATATATACATAAAATAAAGTTTTAAATTTTGATAAAGGCAATTGACAACAACAGCAGTTGTTCAAATACATAGATTCGTTTAATTTAAAATATCATTCATGTTGGTTTAGATATTCGCGTCCACGGTTTAGAAGTAGTGGATGAAAATAGTGAGGTTTAGGACAAAAATCAAACTCCTGGATTAAAAATTCGTCGACGTTTCGGCCTTATTTGAGGCCTTCTTTAGGGCTGAAAGAATAATAACCATTATTATTTCCTATCTGTGTCTTGAAACATCACTTTCGACTACAGTAACGATTAAAAAAAAAATTGTCAATTAGAAAATTAGACAGTTACAAAAATTTCAAAAAAAATCAAAAATTTCTTCCTTTCTTAACATTCAACATTCAAAAAAACAAAAACAAAATAAATATAAGAAACAATAAAAGTACAAATAAATATTAAAATGTTAAAAAACACAAATACACAAAAGTTAATTAAACTACATGTAACGAAATATGAAAAATTCGATGGTTATTCCAGATCTTAACACTGTTATTTCTACAGGGTGTCAATTTGAAAACTTCCCACCCCTATTATCTCAAAGTAGAAAAATTTTCAAAAAAATCCCTGGAACACGTCAACTATAATTTAAAAGGGGATGAGTTTTTATGCAAAATTCACCACCCCTTTTTCAACCCCCAGAGCCACCCCTTAGAAAATCTTAAATGGGAAGAGGGGTCAAGTGATACATCATATTGGAGGGTTTTTAATTCCATAAATTTTGGTGCTAAATTTTAATCCCTAAGTTCAACTGTTTTGGAAATATTGACAGTTGAAAATTGACTTTTTTGCAACTTTGACAGACTGTAAAACCTAAACGGTTAATTTTAAAGGAAAAACGACCTCACATTCTTTTAGATTTTTATAAACTATCATTTGACAGCAACTTCGAATTTAATCCATGATCAAAAATTTCGGTTAAAAATTTAATCTCCCCCAAGCAACACAAAATTGTTTAATATACGTATAATTTTTGTTTATACCACAAGTATATTTATGGTTTACTATTGCCTGCTATAATAAGTTAAAATGTCCGACTGATATAGGTCGATATGGTACCATAATTATGATCCAAATATAAACGTATACAAAATATGTTTAGGAGGTTATGGTATAAAACGTATATATTTATCATAGAATTTACGTTAATTCAATTGTTATGATGTACTTATAATAAATGTATAGAAATTATGTTTAATAATTTACTATTTAAAACGTGTATATTTGATTTAAAACTTACGTTAATTCAATTGATATAATTCACCAATGATAATTGTATATGTGATACGTTTATTAATCATATTATTATACGTTATAATTTGATATAATTTAAACATTGAAATATAAACTATATCATACGTTGAAGCAACGAATTTGATAAAGTTTATATTGTTCTTTATCAGTAACGTTTAATTAACTAAAATAAATGGAAGAGTTCATTTATGGAATAAATAATATATTTCGAAAAGTTATTGCATAGTTATTACAAAAAATTTAAAAAAATAAATCTTGTCCAATATTTTTATCTGTTATGTCTCCTGCCGTGATGCCCACTTGGTCCTCTCCTTGGAAATAATTACATATTATAAGTGAGTTATTTTCCATGAGGGTCACTCATAGCAGTGCAACTATTCTCAAAAAAACAATAATAACTTTATACCTAAGTATTGAAAAAAAAAACATATTACCTATGTACCTGTCTACCTAAATGATTTATCCCGCGACTCATTTATAATTAATTAACGGAAAAAAAAAATCGACAAGGATTGACCATTCCAGTACAGATGAGATGACTTTACTATGACAATTTGCTCTGGGGGGTACACATAATCAAATAATATAACCAAAAATTACAATTTTGGCATTTTCCGATAAGTTTTCAACCTAGGAAACTTCAAAATTTACAAAAAAAATATCGGTTTTTCCTCAGCCTGAGGAATACTGGAATGGTCAATTGTTTGTACCTGTGTGGAAAACGAAACGACGAAATATCAGCTTGTAAATCAAGTATCGAAATGGCTGAATTTTGTAAAAAAATAGCACACATGCCAGGTTTTTCAAATAAATATTCCTAATTCTAAACAACCAATAATTTTCCACTTACTGGATTCATTAGACTGCTATTAACAGGGGCAGCTAAAAATTCACGATTCACAAGTCACAGCATGCAAGCAAGCACTACGCACTCACGGGCACATTGTAGACCGGCTATCAACAACGACTAACGAAAATGGATCGCAATCGATGAAGATGAAGGCCATCGGCACGACGCGTGCGTAGTTCAGCCACAGACAGCATCTGATTGGTTGGCCGGTCTGTGCTTTCAGCACTTCATGTTGGTTACACAAGCGCGGGAAATATACAATTTTTGAATTTTAATCAATTATTGCTCCCTTTTCTTTCAAATGAAAACTGAATGGGACATAAAATCACTAGACAAAAAGGCACGTCGAGTTATTATTCAGTGTAGGTAGCATATTTTCCAAAACAAATGAAAATTCCGATGGGGTATTAAAAATACTCGTAGGATATAGGATAGGTTGGCATGGCAATGGCGATGGCAACTGACAAATAAGAGAAAAGTATTTCTGTCTGAGGTGAAGGGGGAGGAAAAAACGATATGGAAATACACAGTTACGATGGAATAGAGCGTGATAGTAATATTAGTTCGCATGTTTGCCGCCTTCCTTTGAATTTTCATTTGTCGCTGGTCGCTCCTATACTTTGATTATACAAATATGATAAACTATAAACTATCTCATGCCCGGATTTTCAGTAAACTTCTGACACGAATATAATACATGGTATACTGCCTCAGTTAGTTAATCATAACGGGATTATTTACCCCTTATCGTGAGTAAAATGTAAAAGAATGTTGTGTATGGCCATATAATATAGCAGGTATAATAAACAAGTATATATTTATACTATTATATACCCATAATGTACCCTACTTTTCCGTCTGCCATAGACATCTATTTTCAAGTAAAATTTTATTGGATGTGATACGTCTATTAAATACATTTAAAATATCATGATCTACACTTGCTGGTAATAAAGTAGTATATGATATATGTTTATTTGAGGTCTACAAATTATACGTTGACGATAAATCATTTGTAAACGTTTAATAAATATACCAAAACTAAAATATTACCTAAAAATGGTTGATTATACTGTCACAATAAGCTAAACGTCCGCCAGGCTGTCAAGAATCGATCGCGGAAATACTAGAATCTAGCGAATTATTCTACTTTAATCTGGAAAATTAGATTATCGTGTGTATTCTAGATTTCACAGGAATAGATTTAGGGATATATAAGAAGGCCGGCATTGGTTTGTAAGTTAGTTTCAGTTCGACTGTGATACGATTTAAATAGTGATTGTAAAGAGTTTAATTGTTGAGTTTGTTAATAAAGTAATTAGTGTCAGAGTGTTTTGTTAAGTGGAATAAATTATTGCTGTGTTAATTGGACTTTGATTTTTGGAATAAACGAAACGAACAACGAACCCAAGATTTTTGTCAGCAGGCAACCCAAAGCCGCGACAATACTTATATTATACAATTAATCAAATTTATGTGTTGCTTGGGCTATGATTTCTGATTTCGAATTGGAAGATGTTAAAAGATCGTCGATGTAAAAGTCAGCCCTTATTATTTCTTAGATTTTTGGACATTGATGTTCAATGACTTCTGCTACTTGCAACAGACTTCTGACAGCAGATAGGGCACCGACGCTGTCCCATAGGTAACAGTGTTCAGCTCATAAACCTTTAATTCTTCTTGTGGGTTTCTGCGCCAAAACATTTTTTGAAAATTCCGATGTTTTTTATCGATCAAAAGCTGACGGTACATCTTTGATATGTCACCGCTTAGGACATAGTTAAACATACGGAACCCTATTAATATCAGAAATATATCTTGTAGAGAAGAGTCAACGTATTGCACATCATTTACGGATAAATTTGAACTTAATTTAGCCGACCCGTCAAAAACCACTCATTTTGTAGTCAGACTGGATTGTTTTATAATAGCGTGATGCGGCAAAAAAATATCCGCTTTCATTTGTTGACTCAACTTCAGACATATGATTCAAATATAAATACTCAAACATAAATTCTGATTTTTTTTTCTAGTAAATCAAACCTATCTAGTGCCAATTCATAGACTGAATCTTTAAAAGAAATTTTGACTATATATTATCCAGAAATATCTTTTCTACTTGTCTCTTTGAAATATTTTTCCTCCGTTGACAAGTCTGGCTCATTATTCAAGCTTAAGCAAGTAAGCGACTCAGATTCGAAACAATTTAAATATAAATTGTCCGCAATCATCCAACCAAATTCGGTATTTTGCAAAATTGGCATGTCGGTGCTGAACCTTTAACACCCTAAGAGTAAAATGGACCAAAAAACATGGGATCCTATCAGCAAATCAATATCTTAATCGATAAATGAAAATTTGAATCTGCCAATTTTATACCTATTCAAAGGAATTCTTAAGGCATTTTTATTGAAAGATTTTGTTGGTATTTTACCAGTAATATGGGGAATCACTAAGCATTTTGTTTCTATATTGAAAGATCCATTACATAAATAAATTATAATTTCAGTTTCATTATTAAAGGGGTGTGACCACTGGTCTAAAAAATAAATGGATAAACAATTCACACGGCTTGATTTGACTATTCTACGAACAGTTGTGCAACGGGACAGCCTAACGCCTGCGCAGTGTCTTATCTTTCGAACAACTGTTCTAAATTTTGAAATTCCTTCATTTTCATTGCCCAGATTTTGTGCACACACAATACATGTATCTACTGCGCACGCTCACAGCTGTCCCAGTCAGTTGTTTTTGTTTAGATTTTGACCTCGTAAATTAGCAGCATTAGAAGCGTTCTTTGTTTATCCATTTATTTTTGAGATCAGTGGGTGTGACCCAAAAATGAATGTTTTAGTGCACAAAAATTTAAGAACCGCATTTAAACCGCATCTTGCTACGATGTTCCGTTTCCGAGTTAGGGCGATTTAAAATTACATTAAGGTGTTTATGACGTCACACTGGATTATCAGGGACAGTTTTAATACGTGTAAGAATTTTCCAAACAACGTTCAACAATTTTCAATCCAAAAACATACAAGTACCATCTGGAGTTCCCCAGGGGTCGCATCTTGGCCCTCTTCTCTTCAACATTTTTATCAATGATCTAATATTGCACTTCAAACACAGTCAGTTTCTCCTTTTCGCAAATGATTTGAAGTTTTACATGGAAATAACTTTTCCG
This sequence comes from Ceutorhynchus assimilis, assembly GCA_917834065.1. Taxonomy (NCBI): domain Eukaryota; kingdom Metazoa; phylum Arthropoda; class Insecta; order Coleoptera; family Curculionidae; genus Ceutorhynchus; species Ceutorhynchus assimilis. The sequence continues at coordinate 15,017,925 of OU892290.1, forward strand.
GATGATTGTCTATTTCTACAATCAGACATAAATAATCTAGTAGCTTGGTGCAACGGAAATGGGATGGATCTGAATTCCTCAAAGTGCTATTCGATAGTTTTCCATAAGTCAAGATCACCTTTTGTACATCCCTATTCGATTAAAAATGATATACTCGAAAACGTCTCCGAAATCAAAGATTTAGGTCTTCTGCTGGACTCCAAGCTCACTTTCATCCCACACATCCACAAAGCCTTATCGAAATCTCTTCAGATGCTCGGTTTTATAAAGCGTATAACCCGTGAATTCACTAACACTAGAGTGATTAAACAATTATATTGCTCATTGATAAGGACTCATCTCGAGTACTCTTCTTGCGTCTGGAATCCCCACTACAATGTACATATCCAAAACATAGAAAAAGTTCAACACAAATTTTTAAAATTCATCGCTTTTAAACTTAATACTCCCGAATTGACATACCCACAGTTGGAATCAAATATCCATATCAGAAGCCTTGAACACCGACGGAATGTGAAAGATCTTAGGATGCTATATTACTTAATACATAATAGATATAATTGCCCCTTGTTGTTGCATAAAATAGGTTTACATGTGCCTTCTAGGGAAACTCGCCTCAGGGATACTTTTTCCGTGCCGGCGCATAGAACCAACTACGGTCAGGATAGCTTTATATCCAGGTCGTGCAGACTGGCAAACGGCTGACTCGGCGTTTATAAAGCAGTTGAGTGCCTTAGCTTGAAATCTCTATACCTCAAACCTCAAAATGATATAAATTAAAATTAGAATAGTGGAGCTGTTGTGCTATTTTTTGTTTGCCTCAAAAATAATTATTATTAAAACGTGTTTATTCTGTGTATAAAATGTTATATGTATTACATTACTTTATGAAATTGGGCCATGCCCGTAAATAAATAAATAAATAAATAAAAACAAAAGACAATTATCTCACTAGAGCGAATTTCAACCACTCAAAGTATAGGGTCAGTTCACTGACGACTGAACAAACAGAAGGTTGCGATTTCGGCGGTTGTGACATCACAAGTTCCTGCATAATTTATCTTCACAAGGAATTTTCTCGGAGACTGCAGTTTTCACGAGGGATCTTAGAGTTTTTTTCTTGATTTAAGTAGCTTAAGTCGTTTTTTAGGGTCACCCCCTTTTAATTTTCGCTAAAGCTTCTACATCTTGAACTCCGTGATTAATTTAATCACAGTGCAAATTTAATATTTTACATAATCCCTCAGTGATAAAATTGCTTTTTATATCACGGCCTTGCATTTTTACCCATGCGCGTAAAGAAGTTTCGCTTCAATAATATCCAATCATAAACTTTATTGCCGTTCTTCATAGTTCTTGCTTAGTAAGATTTAATTTTTTCATTGTCGTTTATTTTATTGTAGCAACCAACATACGTTAACATGCATGAACTGGCCAACATGGCAGTAGACAAAGCACAACAACAAGTCCAACAAAATCAGCAGCAAAACCAAGCAGCCTTTCCGCCACCTCCAGCAGAATTTATCAGTCCTGTCGAAAAGGTAATTCAACTCTTCAAAATTTTACGTGCAAATATGACAAGTGTTGTCCTTTTTTTAGCCCGAAGGTTCAACAGAAAAAGAAAGCAGCACCAGTGAAAGTTCCTTGGAGTCTTCCAGCGGCTACGGTAGCAGTCATACTACCTTCAATATGGAAGATCATAATCAACATATGGATGGTAAGTTGCTCTTTCCAATAGGCAATACAGCATGGATTTTTTTTTAGAATTTATTCATTGTTCACTAACAACAAAATTTATTGATTATAATAGGCCATTTGCCTCAAAGATCAGGCCTTATTCATCCTCTCATTTGCATGGTTTGTGTGTGTGTTTTTCATTTTTTTCCCTATAATTAGATGTAACAAAATCCAATATGAATAATGCAGCCAGCAAATACTGTACTCTACCCAGACACAACGACTCTGTAGATGGCCAGAGGCGAAGACCTTTATCAATGACAGGTATTATAATTGTTTATAGTCATCATCATAACAGTTGCTTGGAGTAATATTTATGGGTAATAATTACATTTTGATGAGATTTATTTTATGAATTATTGTGTAGGTATTGGATATATTATTTCGTTTGATTTGTCTATTGCTTATATCACGGCTTAATGCATGTTATGATGTTTTCATGTATCAGGACATACACATTTATTCAAATCTTGAGTAAGAAATAAAATAAGTTTTTACAAAAATTTATTCTAGCTGCCTCATTTTTTTACTCCATTGCAGCCATTCCCAAAGAAGTTATGTTTAGTTTACTTTTTGCACGTTACTAGTTATATAATATAAACAAACAGATAATTTATCGCTTTTAGTGTATAATTTAGCTTTAAAATTGTATGTTTAGCAATGAATACTCTGGGTACACTTCGCAACAATCTCCTGCGCAGAGGCAGCATGCAAAACCAAAAACCTCCGCCTCCAATAAGAAGGACGTCTTCCATTACCAATACTTGTGGTTCAATTGGGAGTTTGGAAAATTTACCTCCACCTCCAGCTTTCCTATTGGAACCCACCATCAGTAGTGGAATACAGAGTCCCAGCCAGCAACAACTTGGCACTGTTAAAGACATTATACCAAATCCAGGTAAGAATATACATTATACAATTAATTGAAAAGTTTCCTCACCACCTTTTTTCATACACATTTAGGAATAAAGGTTGCAGAAACGGTGAAAGCCTTAACCGAACTGAAACACACTCCGGCCAGTCCAAATTCTATTCGACGTAATATGGTTGCTAATAACATTTCCGGATCCGTCCAGAACATCTTTCAGCCTTCCACAGCCAACGAAAGACCGCACGGCTTCTCAACTGGAATGGGAAATGTCGAAAGGCAGAGCAGCTTTCAGCCAACAGGAAATACTATGGCCATGTCCGGTTCGAATCCTGTATTGAGTACTTTCCAGAGTCAAACCAAAGTGAGTGAGAAGTTGATAACTGAGTATACTCTTTGGTAATATGGCCCATATCATATTCCTATATTTTTAATCAAATATAGATTGCATTAAGAATGTTCAATGAGAGATTTTGAAAACTCTGGTTTATAAGTTTGAAATTATTTTTTGGATGACGATTTAAAACCATTTAACAAAAAATCTTGAAATACGTTTTCAAATTCCTAGAAACAAAATACCTCAAATGATTATCTTGATTTTTTCAAAATCAATTTTTAAGCGGAAAGGTAGGGGGTGTTCACTTTATACTGGATCACCTTGTATAGGGTAATCCACCATTGCTTGTCCCATTTACATACCATTTCTTTCACTTACATAGTAGCGCAATGATCAAGTTTTTCTTTAATGGTTTCCACTAGTAGGCTTCAATACCATCAAAATTTTGAACATTTTCCGGCCATACACAGTTAAATAGGTCCAACTGAAACTACAGTTTATTAAAATTGTGCATGATCTGCTATTTTTGGGGTGTACTTAGATTTGTTCTCGGATTTGTCACTGGTAATGAGAAGGTCAATTTTTGTAGCGCTTTGTTGTGTAATTCTTGTGAATTGTTGTATTAACTGATGAAGCTCAATTATTTTTTTAAAAATTTTCTTGGATAGAATGTGTCCTTGTCAAGATCTATATTAAAATCTCCTAATAACAATAAAATATCTGGTTTAACTGCATACTCATGCAATATATCTTCTAGTTTCAACAGGAAATCACTGGCACTCGCATTTGGAGAATGGTAGAGGTATAATGTTTGTTGTTAATTTTTATATGAAGTCCACTAATCCATATATTTTTGATAACTTTTTTAAATTTAAATTTTTCCTTGGCATATATTGATGATCCACCTATGTGTTGGCTTGTAGAATAGGCATATAACCTTTTGTATCCTTCTTTTTCTAGTTCATTTTCTTGTAATTCTGTTTTTATCTGTTTCTACAAAGCATAGGACTGTAGGTCTCCATTTATTTATTAGCTTTATAAGTTTCGTTCTGTGTGCTGGGAAACTTTCTATGTTTGGATACATTATGTTGTTCTTTTTTAACTGCTATCTTTTTGGGTTGTTGTATGTATCAGGGTAGATGACTCTCATTTGTAGTTGTTCAAATATTTTTTTATGAGCCTCACAGTGTCTGTTGTAAGCTGTATATTGATAATTTACATGTGGAATTTTTAGCATTTCTCTGATGCATACCTACTTGCAATTTACACAAATATTTATATCACCTCTACATTCATCTTGTTTGGGATTGTCGCTGCATTCGGGACATATGATATTAGTAGGTGTATATTGTTGCGCCATGTGTCCAAACTTGGATTTTCACTAAGGATTTTCACTGCATTTGGGACATATGATATTAGTAGGTGTACATTGTTGCACCATGTGTCCAAAATTCCGAAATTTATAGCAATGAACGACATTAACATGTTTAAAATATTTGCATTTTCTCCATCCTATACAGAGTGTCCCACCGGGAACAAATCGATCTATATCTGAGAAACTGTATGCAGAAAATTTTTGAAAATTTATGGAAGCAACCCAGCTAAAATATTTTCAAGACTCTTCCGGTTATACTGGAACTAGACGTCAGTGTGCTTATTTTTAATGTGACACCCTGCATGTAATTGCATATGTGGATTCTACGTAAAATTTTAAGCAGATTTCATGTAATATAACCTATACCTAAGTTCAACTTTTTTGGAACTATTATTGACAGTTGAAAATTGACTTTTTGTCATACGCTCCCAAAAACAGCTATTTTACGGACTCATTCAAGTCCGTAAAATGCTTCTTTTTAGGATTTTTTTTCTTTCTGGATGCACCTTTATGATGTCAAAAATTAAGGAAATTTTGCAAATTTTAGCGTTCTGAAGAATTCTAAAAAGCGTATGACAAAAAATAGTGTTTGTCACACGTACCTAGAGAAGTTTTTCAGGACTCATCTGTTTTTAGGTACTTGTAACAAAAATAGGTAACTATTTTGCAACTTTAACAAGCTGTATAACTTAAACGGTTAATTTTAGAGGAAAACCGATTCCACATTTCTGTCTTAGATTTTCATAAACTATCATTTAACACCAACTTTGAATTTAACCCGAGAATAAATTTAATTGGAATTTTTAATCATGGATGCACACGTCATTTCTTTTATTACATGTGTTAATAAAGTGATTTTCAGAAAAAGTCTCTTAAGCAATTTATATTATTTGTCATTTTTTAGGTTTCCTATTTATCACAATCCAGCGGCGTGGTATATGCTCAACCATCCCAAATCATTGGAGGTAGTCCTAATGCTGTAAGAAGAATAACCAGTTTCAGATCACAAAGTGCAGATCGAAAATCAGATGGTAAGAATTGAAATTCGTACTTTTTTGTAATTTTACACTAAAGTGATTCTACTCATTGCGGTAGAACAAGTGAAACTTTGTATTTTGGGTAATTTGCGAGAGAATGATACATATTACAATATGAAGAGATACCTAAGCAAAGATTCAGGGAGAGATTGATTAATTTCTTATTAATTGCTAAAGAAAGAGAAAGAAAGAGAGAGTGTGAGAGATAAACAATGTAACTGGGAAATATAGGAAACACTAAGAGCCGTTTTACACGGCAAAGTTTCTTTACGAAATTATTCACGAAATTATATTGCCGAAATATTTCGTAAGTTTACTATTCTTGTTTCGCTTTTTACGAGTTTGAAACGGCAAATAAAATTTAGCAAAAGTTTCGTGAAAATATTAGTCATACGCAGTCGCAATAACCTTTTTGCAATCACTAATATTAAATCATAACCTCATGCCAGAGGTTATTCTAACGTGCAGTTGGACACAAAATGTGCAGTAGGAAAAGTATATTGTGCAGAGGGAAATTGAAATTTGTGTACATAGTTATTTTTTCATTTATTACGAACAAAAAACTTAAAAACACAACAAACTAAAAATAATATAGTTGACATAATATGCTACATATGAGAATACAATAGCATTATCAATACCTACATTTATTCTAAGATTTCTTGCTACTTTTTCCCTCAGAACCATCTCTAAACTCTCCGCTCATCCATCCTCATTGTTAGCATTGGCTTCAGCATAAATACCTTTGTACCATATTTCTTGTTTGACCTGTACAGTTTCCAAGACTCTGTGCTGACGCTTATTCAACCAAAGCATAATGGCTTGTCGGAGATCGCATTCGTTTCCAGAATCTACGAACAAGCTACTTCGGAATAGGCTTTTTAATGTATTGCTGATATTTATAAGTCTTTATAGCGAGTCACCTCCGAGTTGGTTTTAACTCCAGGTTAAACGTTTCCAATTGCAATGTTTACCCTGCAATTATGCTCAAATCGGGGGTAACTTGTTATTGAGAAACCGGCCTTATGCGATTTAGCATTCAAGACCTGTGCGAAAATTTTAGATGCATTAAGGAATTCCGAAGAACTGGTTAAAAAGTTAACCAACTCATCAGAATTCAGAAAGCGTCAGTTTCTGCAATTTTTCTATTTAAGGATGTTCTAGTTTTTTGTCATAATCTAACTTGTATTGAGTTAAGCAAAGATCTTTCCCTAAAATACGACGAACCCCTTCAATATCTACTGTACTTGGCAATTCTAAATTCGTGAATGGATTTATCACTGATAGCTTATCAGCATCTATTTCATACGTCATCATAGCTTCACTTCTCTGTGCAGTGGAAAAAAATCCTCAGAAAAACCTCTGCCTCATGCTTTGGTACATTGGTAAACCAAAACAAATAAAACTTGCGTTTTCTAATTGTTGTTGAATCTTTGTACTCTTTTGCAGTTTCATAAAGTTGAATTTCTGCTTTCCTTCCATAAATAAAGTTTTGTTACTTTTGGCTTTGCCCCACTGATCTAAAAAATAAATGGATAAACAATTATACGGATGGATTGGCAAAATTTGTGCAAAAATTTGGGGCAATATTCTACGAACAGTTGTGCAGCGGAACAGCCTAACGCCTGCGCAGTGTCTTATCTTTCGAACAACTGTTCTAAATTTTGAAATTCCTTCATTTTCATTGGCCAGATTTTGTGCACGCACCGTACATGTATCTACTGCGCACGCTCACAGCTGTCCCAGTCAGTTGTTTTTGTTTAGATTAAGACCTCGTAAATTAGCAGCATTAGAAGCGTTCTTTGTTTATCCATTTATTTTTGAGATCAGTGCTTTGCCCAGCTGATCGTCTCCCTCCAACCCTATTTTTTTTGGCGCAACATTTTTTTTCACCTGTTGACCCACCGATAAACAGTCTATCTTTATCTATTACATAAGAAATCCAATGACGGATTCATAAGGCTCGAAGGAAAAGAATGCGCCTTTTATTTTGTAATTGTGTTCGCCGAAACTAACGCATTTTCTCGGCCGCGCCCACAAAAACTATAGAACATTTTCTAAAGTTTATTGGCGAAATATTTCGTAAGTTTTTCTTGTCGTGTAAAACAGGAAAAGTTAACTTACGAAATATTTCGGCAACAATTTCGTGAAGAAACTTTGCCGTGTAAAACGGCTCTAAGGTTGAACCAAATTGAAGCGGCAGTAAATGACACAACTGGTCATTTTCATCACAACCTATCAAATGTCCTCCGTGCATGCGCTCTAGTTCAGGGTGGTTCAGGTAGGGCGTTTCAACCAATAGGCTGTGTTTGTTTGCAATTTAGGTTATCTAATGTCATTTAAGTTGAAGACACAATGACAAATACAAGGTACAAGAGACATATACAAAATACCAAAAAATCGAAATTTTGTATCGAGTCATGGCAAGTAAATTGTATCTTATATCCATTTATTTTGAGTTATAGCATTTACTGTATTTCTTTTACCCGTTGAGTTACTCGAAGCTGCTCAATGTCAAAAGTTTCAACGTTCCTTTTAAAAGTGCGTTGAGCACTCGAGTCGTTCATAGTGCATCCCCCTTTCCCCTGATGCACCAAATTTGCGGGGGGTGCAAGAAGCTCTTTTAGATAATGACGGTAATGTTAATACTAAAAAATTTGGATAAAATCTGAATAGGGAACTTGCACATTAAATTAAATATGGAATAAATAACAAAACACCATAACAATCATCCTAGCAAATGATGCAATGAGGAAAAAAAATTAATATCTTATCTCTGGTGTCTAAAATCTTCAATTGAATATACCAAATAATTCAAAATTCATGACGCGATCAAAAACGGATTTCTATAGGTCGTGACGTCACAAGGCAGTAATAATCGGGTCGCGCTGGTGCCACGTCATGTACTGCTGATGTCGCAAATGTCAAATCTATCAAAAACTGCATACATAACAACATAACTATAGTATTTTTAATACCTATTTAGAAGTACTTGCCGTTTTAGTGACAAAACGTATGTCGTTTCTTGACACACAAATAAAATGAGGTTAGGAATTTCCTATTTGTAGATGAAATTGACGTAGTAGCAATCGACGTTTGTTTTTGTTGGTAATTTTTTGTTTCATCTGATTCGTGATTGATAAATAAGGATGGGGTTATTCTAAATGGGTATTACAAATGCTATATATAATCTTATTCTACCTGCTTGAAGTTCGAGGTGTCACTGTCATCGGAATTTTGTTGCCGAGTGACGTCACACAAATCGGTCGTTTCAAATGGCGATGTTTCGAGCGTAACTTCAAATATTTATAAAAAATTAACGGCTTATTTTTAATGCTTAATATTTGGCATGACTATGTCTTTAGTGTCGTAGAACACATTTTTGAAATTAAAAAAAAAAAATGTGCAAGTTCCCTATTGTGTGTTTTGGAGTGACTCCGAGGAGCTCGTTCGGTGTAACTCGATGTATAAAAGGAATACAGTAATTGATAAATACACGTCTTATTATATTTTTGTCTCTTGTCACTTGTATCTTGTATTTGTCATTGTGTCTTCAGTCTTACTGCCGCTTGGATTTGGAAATGGTGTAGATATAACAATTATTTTCTATTATATAGGAAGTCTCACAACGATTCCCAGAATCCCAGGTGATAACTTCTTACCACGTCATCCAATGTGATTGAAATTTTGAGGATTTTGGTAACTTTTTTGTGTCGCTTCTACATGTGTCTTCAAATTTCATCACTTTCGCTTCAGTTTTGGTCAAGTGACGGAAACTTTACAATCTTATTTTCGTTAGAAAATTAAATTACTACATCGGCAATGCCATATTTGATAGGGCTTTGATTTAAGATAAAAAATTACACATACGATGACGCGTTCCAAAATCATCACCGGGGTAAAACGTCGTTGGACACCCTGTATAATTTTTTTACATTGATAAAATTAGCTCTTCATCCACTAATCGATATTTACGATAACATTTCCCATTGCTTTTCTATTCCTTTCAAATTTTTAGCTCAAATGCTGATGTGCAAATGCCAACCTTGCTGCTCTATTTCTTCCCGAAACTATTGGCTTTCTAGCTGGACGTCTATTAAACAACTTCACATCTACTGTTTGCATTTTTTTTAATAATAAACAGCCTTTATCAAATTGAGTAGGCAGAATGAGAAACAATCGGAAAAATAATGCATAACAACCCGTTGTTGATAGAGTTGGTTTTAGAGTTGTCATTCAAGTTTTAAAAAAGTTAGTCACGATTTTTTAATTATATAAAAATACCTACATAGATCAATCACTCAGAGCTGGGTCTATTCAATTAATAAACACTAGACGTAGCATTGGTCCAAGTGTTTCCATTCAAGGATATCATCGCTGATATCCCGTAGCAGCACCGCCAAACAGCGCAATACCGAGAAGGTACCTATTCTTCAAGGTTGCGACAAAATTGGGCACCCTGCCCTCATCATGGTCCTTCGTATGCCGAATATGGAATGATTTAGCCAGAAAAAGACGAAAAAATCAGTAAAAAAGTCCAGCTAAAAACCCAAGGTCAGTCCATTCCATATTTTTCTGAAAGCTTGACGCTTTTTGACAGATAAATCGTTTGCAAGCTGTTTTGCTCCCTTTGGGGCCGATATTCATATTCCTCTAAATATTACGTATACTTACATATAACTTTACCTAATTTACCTACTCATTTCGAAAAATACTTATATCATCCTGCAATTTCGCAATCCTGAAACTTGTTTTGAATCATTCTCACCTAATATTATTTTTTAGAGTGCAATTGTGCCTACTGCGAATTTATCATCTACTCTATTGTAAAGTTCGAGCCAAAAATGGACCCTCCAGTACCCAATCCGATAATTGAAGCAAAATCAGAACTTGGATTTCTTGTTTATCGTCGTGGACAAATTAAAGCCACATTAACTCGTTTTGATACTTTTTTAGGAAAAATATCTGATCAAGATCTAGGCCTTCCTGAAAATTTCACCCAAATAAATGCGCGTATCGAAAGAATACAACAATCACTGTGTGATTTTGATCGTGTACAATCACGCATTGAACATATTTGTATTCAGCATGATTTTCCTGAAAAAGCAGATCAGGATGATGAACGTGCTGAATTTGAAGAACACTTTTTCAACAGTGTTTCCAGGGGAAAATTATCGCTAAAAAGAGGTACTAACCTTATGAACTTGGTAAGTCAGCCACAATTACTCGCAATTGATAATAACAAGTTTTCGCAAGACCAAAACCCTTATAATAAATTTCCTGTCAAATTACCTCCCATATCTTTACCTGAGTTCTCTGGTTCCTATGACGAATGGACACAATTCTATGAAACATTTGATTCACTTGTTGATAGTAATCCTTCTATAACAAATGTTCAAAAGTTTTATAATCTTAAGTCTGTTTTAACAGGTGATGCTTTTCAAACCATTAGTTCTCTCACTGCCACAGATGTTAACTATAGCATTGCTTGGGACTTGTTAAAAGAAAGATACCAAAACAAAAAAGCGATTATACATACTCATGTGAAATCCATATTCACACTTATCCCAATAAAAGATGACACTCACACTAACTTACGTAAATTTTTAGATACTTTTCAAAAGCACTTCCGTTCACTTGAAAAACTAGGAGAATCTGTTGCACATTGGGATACTTTGCTTATATATTTACTGACATCAAAATTAAATTCGGTTACACGTCAGCAATGGGAAATATTTTCCAAAAATGAAGATAGTCCTTCAGTGGCTGATTTCATTAACTTTATGACTGATCATTGTAGATTGCTAGAATCCATGGACTTGAAAAATTACACTGTCAAATCTGTATTAAATAACAAAGCTCTTTCACATTTTTCATCTGTAATCAATCAATGCCCCATGTGCGACGAAAAGCACTTTGTGTATGCTTGTAAAAAATTCAATAATTTACCCATAAATGCTCGATACAATGAAGCCAAACGCATGGCATTATGCACTAATTGCTTGCGATCTGGTCATTCTGCATCGGAGTGCAAATCAACTCATAGTTGCAGAATTTGCCAAAAAAGGCACCATTCATTGCTTCATAATAATTCCAAACCCCCTTTTCAGGCCAACAAGAGTCGTCAATTTCTAGATAATTCAGGCAACCAACAACCCACTTCTTCACACTCAAAATTGCATGGATATTCTAATCCAACCCATATGCAACCCAATTCAACCCATATGCAACCCAATTCAAACTATAAGCAACCCTGTGTTTCAGCCCATACGTTTTCTGATTCTAGGCAGGGCATGAAAAATTCTAATAATAATTATTATTATGCCCTTAACAATAAGACGGCTCCTTCGCCAGTTTGTCAAGGATATAGTAATTTGAATTCTTCACCAAGTATTGTTGATAATCAAAATACACAACAACGCAGTAGCCACACTTTGGCATCATCTTCAGTCCAAATTGATAATATTCAACCATGCAATCAAGATGCAAATACTAGCTATAACTTGTCCTGCGCAAATTTCAATAAACCCAATCAGTATGTTTTATTAGCTACAGCTATGGTTTATGTATATGATAGAAATCAGATGCCTATTTTATGTAAAGCTCTTTTGGATGGAGGTTCTCAATCCAATTTCATTTCGCTTAATTTATTCATTAAATTAGGGCTCGATTCCGAAAAAATCAATATTCCAATATGCGGAATTAATCAAAAAACAAGCTTCATAACTAAACGTATTACCCTTAATGCTACATCCATTCACAAACAATATAATTTTAAAATGTCTTCTCTTGTTATTGAAAAAATAACCGACGCGTTGATATTACTTCAATCAATATACCTGTAGATATTCAACTTGCTGATCCAAATTTTAACGAACCTTCAGACATTGATTTACTCCTAGGAGCTGGTCTATTTTATGAGATATTATGCTCAGGACAAATCAGACAAGGGAAAAATAATCCTACTTTTCAACAAACTAAACTTGGTTGGATAATTTCCGGTCCTATCCAATTGTTAAACCCAAATCACGATCATATTAATTGTTGTTTTAACCAGTTGATAACCAATAACGATTTATATGAGAAACTGGAAACTTTTTGGAAAATTGAAGAGCTCCCAGAAAATCCAAAAATTAAACTTTCTATAGAAGAACTTGAATGCGAATCAAATTTCCAAGAAACCCATGTCCGTCTACCGTCAGGCAGATTTCAAGTTGATCTGCCATTAAAGCAAAATTTTAATAAATTGGGAAATTCTAGCGAATTAGCCAAAAAGCGATTTTTAGCCATAGAGAGAAAGTTTGATAGAAATAGCGATTTTAAAATGGCTTATTCCGATTTCATTCATGAATACATTAATCTAGGTCATATGTCAAAAGTGGATCCCCACAAAGTACCTATTTACCCAGTTTTCTATCTCCCTCACCATGCTGTCGAAAAGGCTGATAGCCTAACGACAAAGCTAAGGTTTGTGTTTGACGCTTCTGCGAAATCATCATCTGGTTTTTCGCTAAATGACGTACTCAAAGTCGGCCCTACAATTCAAAATGACCTTTTTTTGTATTCTCATACGTTTTCGACGACACAATTTCGCGCTCACAGGCGATATTGCCAAAATGTACCGTCAAGTACTCATAAATCCTTCTCAAAGGAGTCTGCAGCGGATAGTTTGGCGAGATAACAGGGAAGACGAGCTTAGTCATTTCGAGTTAAATACTATAACATATGGCACATCCAGTGCTGCTTTTCTTTCAACTAGATGTCTAAAACAAATTACAACTGAATGCACTTCACAATTTCCCATAGAAAGTCAAATAATCTGCAATGACTGTTATGTTGATGACGTAATAACAGGCGCTAATTCTATCGATGAGCTTATAGTCATAAGACAGAACTTATCGTCCATCTTCAAGGATTACGGGTTTGAACTCAGAAAATTTGCTTCAAATAATCCTAATGTTTTATCAGGGCTATCTAATGACAATTCCACTGAATATGTAATAAACGATTCTCAATCAACCAAAATTTTAGGAATTTCTTGGAATTCAGAAAATGATAATTTTATTTACAGCTCCAAAAACATATCCACAGAACAACCTGTTACAAAACGTTTTATACTCTCCACTATTTCTCAGATTTTTGATCCACTGGGTCTTCTGGGTCCCATAGTTGTTCAAGTAAAAATATTGCTTCAAAAGCTGTGGCTTTTGAAGATCGCCTGGGATGAACCCATACCTAATGATCTTTGTCGAGTTTGGATTCATTTTGTCCAGCAATTATCTGATGTGATTTCTTTGAAAATATCCAGACAAGTTACTTCAAAAAATCCAAAAAACATCCAAATACACGGATTCTGCGATTCTTCTATTAATGCCTATGGCGCATGCATTTATATAAGATGTGAGGATTTTCATGATGGTATAACTGTCAACTTACTTTCAGCAAAATCTCGTGTAGCCCCCCTTAAAGTGATATCTCTGCCTCGACTCGAATTATGTGGCGCATTATTGTTAACCAAATTAATTAAAAACATTTGTGTTATTTTGGACTTACCAATTAATCAAATTTTTTATTGGACGGATTCAACAATAGTGCTTTCTTGGCTTTGTTTGGAGCCTCGTTATTTAAAAACATTTGTGGGCAATAGGATATCAGAAATCCAATCACTTTCTGACATCAACAATTGGCACCATATTAAATCTTCCCACAACCCCGCTGATTTGATTTCCAGAGGTATTAATCCTCCCGAATTAAGAGTCAATAAACTATGGTGGCACGGCCCTGAATTCCTATCAAAATACTCTGAAGCGTGGCCTTCGAAAACTCACATCAATGTAACGTATCCGAAATGCCGGAAGTTAATCACAAATCTGTTATGTAATTCCTTGCAGGAAATCATTCAAATGATTTTGATGAAATATTTTATAAATTTTCTAGCTATAATAAACTTTTGCATGTAATAGCGTACTGTTTGAGATTTTCGAAAAATAGTCGGTCTTTTACAAAACAACGAGCCGTCGGACCGCTGTATCAAACCGAAATATCTGCCAGTCTAAAATCTATTATAAAATTAGTGCAAGCGAAAGCATTTCCTGAAGATATTTATAATCTAAAATTCCGTAACTCTATAAAGAAAAACAGTAATTTAAGTTCATTAAATCCTTTTATTGACGACTTTGGCATTTTGCGAGTCGGAGGGCGTTTGAAAAATGCACCATTGAGTTTCGAACAGAAACATCCCATATTACTTCCTCATAACCATCCATTAACAAAATTGATCATTACTTATGACCACAATAGAAACTTGCACTCTGGAACCCATGCCACACTATCATTTGTTCGACAACAATTCTGGCCTTTAAATGGAAAATCCTTGGTAAAAAGGGTCATCAGGTCTTGTATTCCCTGCTTCAAGACCAATCCCAAATCAATAATTGCACAAATGGGGGATTTACCAAGCTCAAGGGTCACTCCATTTCATCCCTTTTTCAACACTGGTGTAGATTACGCCGGTCCATTTTTGCTTAAAGATTCCAAGTTCAGAAATAAAATAATTCTTAAATGCTATTTATGCATTTTTGTTTGTTTATCAACCAAGGCAATTCACTTAGAATTAGCTACTGAACTTAGTACTGCTTCTTTTATTTCTGCTTTAAAACGATTTACCGCTCGACGTGGTTTATGTCAAAATTTCCATTCTGATAATGGCTCGAATTTTATAGGAGCAAAAAATGAGTTTGCTGCAATTTATGCTGTTCTTAAAGATAGCAAGTTTCAGGACTTTCTTATTCAGAATACAATTCAATGGCATTTTATACCTGCGCGATCACCCCATTTTGGAGGAATATGGGAATCGGCTGTAAGGTCTACCAAGCAGCATCTAAAGCGAATCCTCAATGACGTTCCGCTCACCTTCGAAGAATTTTATACACTCCTGGTTCAAGTGGAATCGGTTTTAAATTCTCGACCATTAACCCCACTGACTGATGATCCCAATGATTTAGAAGTACTCACTCCGGGTCATTTTTTAATTGGCCGTCCGCATTTCTGTACCCGAATTAGACATTTCCCAAGTACCCATGAATCGCTTATCCAGATATGCGCATGTTCAAAAAATGACGCAAAGTTTCTGGACACGGTGGTCAACAGACTATCTACACACATTGCACCAGCGGAACAAATGGAAGTTTCATCACCATCAAAATGACCTGCTAGGTTCTCTAGTGCTCCTAAAAGAAGATGGTCTGCCTTCATTGCAATGGCATCGAGGGCGTATAGTGGACCTTCATCCAGGTAGTGACGGTGTGGTGAGAGTAGTTAGTGTTCTAACAAAAAACGGCGTCACTAAACGAGCCATTGTGAAAATATGTTTACTTCCGAAGGACGATTTAAATTATTGATTTTCTTGTTTTTTAATTATCTTTTTACCATTTATATTTTTATATACAACTCAATTTACCCAATATCTGCAAATTTTATAATTAACTTTTCCCGTTTTATTGTATACCTATCTTTAATGTTAATGATATTGAAAGCATTCAGTTGGATACTTTCAAAAAATAATGCATAACCACAAAACATCCCCCCTTAGAAATGTAAGTCTTATGAGAGACGTCAGTCTAGTCGTTTCAGCTTTCCCCTCCAATCACTAGAGGCGCTTCAATCAACCTATTAAAGTTTTCTTTTTCCTGCCGGCCCGTTCGCCAAGATTTGAAGTTTATTTTGTCATTTCCAGTCGTCAAAATTTAAATTTTGAACTTCTCCCAACATTTAGAATTATCAATTACCTATCAATTATCAATAATTATTATCTCAAAATGTCTTCTCCCAGTTTGTTAATTGAAAAGCATCAGAAATGCTGTGTTCCGGGGTGCGGTGACAAATACAGCAGCTATTTCCGGTTTCCAAAAGATGCCGAAAAAATGAAACAATGGCTAGAAAAAGTTCGCAATCCTTTACTAAATAGCCTCAGTGTCGAGAAGGCTTATAATAATTATAGAGTGTGAACAAGACATTTTCGTCGAGAATTTATTGTTGGCGATCCAAAAGGCAGACGAGGACTCACATGGAATGCTGCGCTTTTGCTGTATCTCCCTGAAGGTAAGTTAATACTAGATATATGTGAGAAAGACGTACTTACATTTTCACTTACTCCTCCCCATAGTTCTGATTAACGACAACGTGTTAGAATTCAGGTTTAAAGGGGCATAGGTCAGAAACATTAAAATTAATTTCAATTTTAGCCCCAATTATCAAAAACAGTGAGGAGTCGTTAATTGATAAACCACAATCACCAAAATGGCAAAAAGTGGAGATCGACACAGTTGAAACTCGTCGAAGAGTCCTAAGACGCCTTCAGAAATTAGTTTCGCAACTATGATTGACATAGGTAGGTAAACATAATAACTGTTCCAACACGTCAAAAAATCGTCCCATGAACGGTTTCGAAACCACTCAGTATAACAATTTTAGTTTCTGCGCAGAATCGTGACGGTACATTGTACGGTTTTCTGCTGTGTTGGAACAAAGCTAATATTATTCATTTCTTTTTTTTAAATGTTTATTCCTTTATCAGGAGACACAATAATTAAAATATTCCTGGTTACATACAGGTACACCATATTCTACAATGTGTGTATCCAAACTTTTTTGGTAGAATCATTGTTAACGAAATTTCTGTTTTAGATCAACCAGGCCCTTCATGTCGTCAATTTTTATCTACTGAAACTTCTGCAATTCGGGCAGACATTGCTACACCAAGTGGAACCATCACATCTACAAACATGAAAAAGTCAGCAACCAACTTTGTCTCTTAAAACTTTTATTGGTAGGTACCTAAGTGTTATTGCTTAATGAATAACCACCCAGTTGGGAGTAGGTGAATTTTAAAACATCCTAACTAGGACTACTACTATAAAAGACTACTAATTACTAAAACTTGCAGTGGAATGCTAGAAAAATTAGAAGCTAAATGTGCGAAAAGCTCGTCTCCAATCTTGATCTATTTTTTTTTTGCAGGTCATGAGAGACGATGCCAAATTTTAAAGAACATTAACGTCACTAGGCAAAAAATTCCTATCCCCAAGGGAAAAATATCTTTATTCCAAAGTTATAGAATCCAGCAATAAGTTAAGAAGAATCAGTAGAAGGTTGTCGTCATTTAAATCCAAAGTTTCTGCTGCTGAATTACTTGCATCATAAACCAAATTTCAAAGGCTCGTAGACCACGTCAATCCATTGATATACAGCTTTATTTTAAGCCAAGTCCGTACTCAAAACCAAAAGCCTAAAGCTAGACGATTTACATTGAACGAGAAGTTGTTGGCGTTGTCTTTGCTTAAAGCTAGTGGTAAAGGGTATAGACTATTATCAAAAATATTTATTCTATCATCCAGGCGAAATCATTTTCTTGAATGAGCTTTATATTATGTATAACTACATAAACTTTCTACCTAACACACGCGGAAAGTGTATTTTCTGGACTTAAAGGCTTGTCCGAACTCTGCTTTTTGTTGTCATTCTTGCAACTTCCATCACGTGCAGAAACACTTTCCTCACTTGTTAGGTTAACAACGATTTTGGATTGTGAGAAAAGGACCTCTTTTGTCATTTTATTTACGATTTAAGTTTTTCATCAAGCTATTGTTAAATGTACGTCATTACTTCTTGTAACTGTCCTTATTATCTTTAACTTAACTAGCATTACCTACCTATGTATGTATTTACATGAAAAAAAAACTGTTTCGCATAAATTGTAATTAATTCCATATTCTTTAATATTTTCTGTTTCAAACTTTAATAAATATCTAAATTTGTTATCTTAATTCTTAGTCAATTTTACCTTGAAGGCGCTTCAATACTACCGATTTTATGAGTTTCTTCTTTTTGGCACAATTATTTTATGCCAAAAAATGGTAGAAACTTTAAAGTGGTGGTGTTGAATCGCTAGAATCAAACAATGGTGCAAACGATCCACCGGAACGAATAAGATACCGAACGAACCCTAATTGCGTTTTGCATTCGCCAATAAATCCAGAATTACAAAAGCTTACCCCCCCAGTCACTAGAGGCGCTGAAAACTTATAGACAGGTTCTCAACACGGCACTTACCTTTCTAAGGGGGGATGTTTTGTGTGCATAACAACCCGTTGTTGATAGAGTTGTCATTCAAGTTTTAAAAAAGTTAGTCACGATTTTTTAATTATATAAAAATACCTACATAGATCAATCACTCAGAGCTGGGTCTATTCAATTAATAAACACTAGACGTAGCATTGGTCCAAGTGTTTCCATTCAAGGATATCATCGCTGATATCCCGTAGCAGCACCGCCAAACAGCGCAATACCGAGAGGGTACCTATTCTTCAAGGTTGCGACAAAATTGGGCACCCTGCCCTCATCATCTACTAACCTTCTTTGGACAGTTCGTATACCAACTGCATTTTGGAATTTTGGCAATTATTCTAGGATTATTTTGAACAATTCTTTTGATGCATCTGTTGGTCAATACTGTTGTTTTCTTTGGCCTTCCAGATTTTGGTAACTTTAAGTGTCCCTTGTCATTAGGGTGAAATTATATTAGATTCACTGTACCGAGGTAACACAAACTGAAATATCGACTTGCTTGTTACCTTTCATGAATGCATTAACAACTAACTCTTTGCTTCAAGTATTTTGAAATTGGAATTTCTCTTGGCATGACTAATCTATTACAGAAATGTGCAGAGAAATATAAAATAATCTCTAAACAATTATTTTTCCTTTTGATTTCGTTAAAACCCTTCTTTTGAACCAATTATTTAAATGTTGCTCTACTTTTAATGCGTTGCTATTTAGCATTTGAAAATGTCGAAATAAATTAATTTGTTTTATTCGTGAAAATAAGTGTTTTCACCGATGCAAAGCCTACTTTGATGTCTTAAAACTCATTGTATTTGTATACATTATCATGCATGTAGTATTATTATACCGGGATTTTATTTTATTTATTTATTAAATATATAAATGCATATATTTTTAAAAGTGTTGCTCTATTTTTGTCCGATAGTGATTACTGTTGACACTAGTTAAAAAATAACTTAAGCTAAAGTAAATCTCTGTTTCTAGGTCCAGGCAAAGTGGGGTCCAATTTCATAGCCTCCCTCAATGCCAAACTAGCTCCGAGTCTCAGTCCTCGGACGTCACGGCGCAACTCAACAGAAGACCACAGCGTGACCACTAAAGCTCAGCAACAGCAGCAACGCGGTCCCGGACAAAGTTTTCTGGACTCTCTGAACGCCAAATTGGCGCAGCAGCATTTGGGTAGCAACGTCGTACAGCCGGTGGTCGGATGGAAGGCCAGCAAAATTAGACAGATGATAAACAGCAAGGCTCAGGTGAGCATTCAGGTTCTTAACACATTCGCGGACATTTGGATCATTTTGAATCTACTCAAAACATCTTTTTTTTTTTCAAAAATAGTTTTTACACCGATTGTTTGTCGTTTTTAATCTGACACTTTCCGTGTGAGGAGCGAGGGGGTGTTTCATATGGCAAAAACAGGTGTGAAGTCAAGTGATCATTAGCTTTCTAACGTAGGTAGGTAGCCACCAGCTTATATTCCTTTGGAGTATCAGGTTAAAATCGACGGACTATAATTGCCTCTGATATTTTTATTCTATTATCTGTACAGGCCTCCATATAACCGTTTAGGTTCAAAGCTTTTGTTAACTAGTCCAGAATAATAATTATCAAGGATTTTTGAACCAAAAAATTCATACAGAATCGATATCAAATTCAATAACAATTGAAACATTTTATTTCCATAAAATGACTAGGTTATGCTTATACATAATAATATGGTGTATATTATTAGTAAGTTATCTGGCTCATATTTTACTAAAATCCAAAATATGGATGAAAGATCCAAATGCATCCATCTATTTTTTTTAATGTTTTTTGGTAAAATAAAAATAAATTGAAAATGTAAGTTCGTCCATATTGAAAATCGATTGAGAGAATTTTATCTTGCAGAACACACCCCGTGAAGACTTTTTATAGAAAGGGTGAGAATGTTTGGATGTTTTTTCACAAGTCATAGAGCTAGCGTCAAAAAAGTGCAAGAGTTTTTTGAAGACTGATATTTTCAGATTGGGTTACATTTTAGTGGTGTGTAAGTTACTGTAGAGTCAGTAGTCAGTACTATAATAATTATAACATCTTTAAACTGTTTTTTCAAAAGTCAAAATTTATACAAAAGGTGACATATAGGGACACGTGGCGTCGGCGCTACAATATACCTTTCAGAAAAACTACGTGAGTCCAGGGGATTCGGAAAACTTCTGCACTTTTTTGCTCTTGCGTAAATAACAAAAACAGGTGGTAACATACCCCGTTGTTGCAAAATCTACCTGGAGGAGTAGAAGGACTCTGATAAATACAAAAATAGATTCATTTGTTGAAAAAAAAAATCTTTTTGCTTTTACCTTAATTTCTATAACTGAAAATTGTTTTTTAGCCCACTGAAAAGTATCGAAAGTGAGAAGATTTCAGTCCAGTCAAAGTAAAGTATATACAGGGTGACAATTTAAAAAGTAGCAATCGGGAATATCTCTTAGACAAAAAATACTATCAGGAAGATCTCGAATACGTATAGGGGAATCGGAAGAGGAACCAAAATGAAGTACTGTTTAAGTCACCCCGCATCACCCCTTAAGGGGTAGTTACCCAAACTTATTTTTTTCAAATACGAACTTACCTTGTGTTGCACATCGTTGGATAACTCGTTGCTATTCCCTTACAGTCATATAGTAAAATTTTAAATCAGACGATTAATTTTTGAGATATTGGTGTTTGAAAGTAAGCATATTTTGAAAATTAGTAATTTTGACTATCTCTAAGACAAATAAAATGAAATATTTATTATTCTTAGCCCTAAAGCTACTTCCTAAAATTAACAATATTACAGCATTACGTTGTTTTACATAGTAATTTCGAATTTTAAAAACAAACAGTAAG